>VXBL01009972.1:0-13720 GCA_013400195.1 Aramus guarauna
CTGGGGCAGGCTGAGCGTCCAGTGGGCCGTGGGATCAGTAAGTTGTTTTCTGTTATCACTCATTGTGTATCTCTGTTATCAGCACTGTTGTTGCTTGTTTCCCTCTCCCTTGCTGTCCCAGTAAACTGTCCTTACCCCAACCCACGGGGCTTTTGCCTTTGTTTGTCTGGGGTGAGTGAGCGGCCGCGTGGTGCTCGGCTGGGCCTAAGCCACGTCAGTGTGCATGTAAAGTATTGATATGTTCTTGCTGTATTGTTCCTGGATTTGTAGGTCTAACTGTATTTCTTCTTGTTTAGTAGACATAGTTTGTATGTACAGCAATACTCATTCATGTTCATCTCATATAGAAGAAGAAATGGAAAGGCAAGACACCATTTAATTCTCTGTTACCCACTGGAGATCATAAACTCTCGCAACAGTCACTGTCTCAAATGCATAGCAAGGATTAGCAAGGATTACTTATATTTCAGTCTCCATACTCCCTTTTGTTTAAAGATTAAGAAAGTACTATTTTTAGCTTATTCCCCTCTTTGAACCAAGGAATGCATTAGCCACTGAATTGGGACCATAAAAACTAGGAAAAAAATCATGCATACCATAAGATAGAAGCAATGAGAACTACATTCCATTTTATTATTTGTCTTTTATTATCTACAGATTTACAAAGCAGTAAAAGTGGATTCTTCGCACCATCTTTATCACTAAGTAACCACAGTAATAAGTACATAGCATAATCACATGAACACGAGCTTTTCTCAGATTGTCATATGCATATCATCAACAGATAAAATGCAAGCACAGATAAAATACAGTGCTGTACATTAACAATAACTTATGCAATAACTTACACTCTATTATTTAAATAAATACCACTTTTAAATTCCTGAGGCTTTTTATCAATTCACACTTAATCACACTTATTGTCAGATAACAATTGAGAAAGGACCTTAGGATTTGGTTTGCAGTAACAGAATTTTACTTTATTTTCTGTCATGGTAGAAATACTTCAAACTAATAGCAAAAACTTGTCAAGTACAGAGATATTATCATTCCAGTCAAGGTAGATGTTTGGCTGAAAGATTTTAATTGAGTCAGAAGTACTTACCGAAAAAGAAACATTTGCTAAGCTTTGTCATCTTTTAATGACATGGGATTAGAATATTGAAATGTGTGTGAAAAATAAGGATGAATCAGAGAAATAAGTAGAATTACTAATACATTTAATTGAAGGAAGTTTGAGAGCCCTGTCACAGCTGACAGACTCTGCAATAGTCACTTCCATTAGTCCCAATAAATGGAGGAAAAATACTCAGTTCACTCTTTCTGTTGTAGAGATTGATATTAAAACCTCATTAACGCTAAGCAGAAGTAACCTAAAAAATATAGAAACTCCATATAACTACTGTTAGAATTGAGACTTTGAAAAAAACTTTGTGTAAACACTTATTGTACTTTCTGGCATCTGCACAAGAAGTATAGAGACCTCAATGAGGTGACACAGCCAGCAAAAATTTTATTTCCTTTTCTATAGCAAAGTCACAGACTGCTTAGGGCTTTGCTCAGTCCTCATTTTGTTTTGAGTGGAGCTGCTTCTTAGTCCGTCACTTCCCAGCCTGCACCAACTTACAGAGTAATTCTGCTCCCGTGGCAGAGTTGTGCATCTTTTAACTTCACTATGATTTGCTCAATATACATTTTTATGGTCTGTCTGTATTGATGCTTTGCTGTATTAAGTCAATTGATTGTGAAGGGGGAGGAAAAAGTCTTTAATGTTTTCTGTCCACTTGATTTAGGATGACATATCAACAGAAAAAAGAAATAACACAGATGTGTGACTACATTTACTTTAGATGGTCATGGTATTATGCCTATATGAATACTATTCCTTTAGAAAAGAGGACTTAATGTCAGTGAGTTCAATTAAACAAAGTATACTTAAAAAGAGGAAATATTTTCAGTAATTGTCTTATTTGAATTTATCCCAGTACATAAAATCATAGACATAAAGTGAAAACTTTTTAATAATGCCACACTACCTTGCTCTGAGAGCATAGATGCTGGATACTTGATAAGATAGATAAAAAAAGATGAAAAAAATGAAAATATCATTCCAGTCTGTTAATTTTAAATAACTGTATCTCAACAATCATATCTTTCCAGTGGTCCTGTTCAGCCAAAGAGGTGTGTTCTATACAGTGTAAACAACACATGGATTTCCCCACTGTGATGTGTTTGTCTTGGCAAAATTAAAGGCTGGAATGGTCCTGAATTACCTACTTGCCTTTCAGCTGCAAGATGGATTTTGCTGTTAATGATCTGAGCTGCATATTCATTGTCTCTTGGTGCAGGATTGTGCTATATGGCAAATATTTAAACAGACATGCATTTGAAAGCCTGCTATATAACCATGAAGTTAAAACATCCTGTGCTCTACCTAATCTGTATCTGGCATTCCTGGGGTGGTTAAGCGTACATTTGGCATATCTTTTTAACCTCTGTTTTACAAAGGTGGGCTGGGAATGGGTCCAGTTTCCAATTCAGAATAGATTGGCTTAAATATTACTCAAACTTAGCCTCAGTGACAAAGCCCCAAAGATTTGTTCTGTAATCAGGAATAGCAGTCTTGGCGGAAAGGCTTATCATTCCCCTGGCCACACGGCGGTGAGTCCCTTTCTTTGCAGACCACGTTCCCAGGGGCGACTCCACTCCGCAATCACTCACGAGCTGTCCCCTTGCTGGCAGTTCCTTTTACGCAAGAGCCGGAGTGAGCTCTGCCTGATCTCTGCACTCAGTGTGGGGACCAGAATACTTGTGCGCTGAGAAAACAGAAGGAAAAGTGAATCACGATCGTACAGACAGAGGGTGATTTAGTTGGTCCGCAGAGAGGGTCCAGGACATCCGTTACATGGAGTATTTCGCTAAGAATGTGTAATGGCTGGGAAATCATCTTTCATCTGAAATGTGAGGATATTCAGAACATGAGCTAAAAATTAAACGTATATTCATGTCTGTAGATAGTCCAAAATTAGGGAAAGGAAAAAACCAAATACTTCCCACTGTGCTTTTGTAATGATACTGACATTAAAGACTAATCATGGTGGTTGAAATCCAATTATTTTACTTCTGATTAAAGAAAGAGGAAGAATGGTCACATTGTGCAGATCCACATTGTCCAGTGCCATGATATTACCTTGGCAGAATTTAGATTGTAGATTAAATAATTCTCACCTTTGCCTGTCACTCTAGGATTTTTTAATTATTTATTTATTTGTCAACTACAAATCACAATCTTTCTACAGTCTTATGGAAGCAAAAGACACATAACTGTCCACCAAATTATATATATATACCCTAAGAAACTACAGTATCAAGATTCCTGGCTAATATTAAACTGGGATATTTCACAAAGTAATCTTTTTTCCTTCCACACAGAGTAGTTTACCACTCAGTTCTGTATCTCCACAGTTGTTTTATTCCAGTTAAGCAGAATTTCTCCAGAAATTCCTGCTGTCAGGCAAAACTCCTGGCATGTGGTAAAAAATTAAGGAGTCAGTGAAGAACACTGCCCAGAAACCAGTCATCCTGGACCAAATCTGAACAGAAAAAGAGAGTTGTGAAAGAAATGGTAGGAAACAGGCAGATTGCTTCTAAAAACTTCACCAATGGTATTAAATACAGGAAGGGGAAGACTGAATAAAGGAGGATTTGGCATGAGATAGAGGAATATTGAGGGACAGAGTGCACAGTAGACAAAGAAATGCTGATATCACATGTCTTGGAAAATGCTACAGTTAAGAAAGAAATATGGATACCATTTTGGAATAGAAAATTGGGTGTAGTCAGTAAGAATCAAAACATTTACTAGTGCAAAGAGATGAAAGGGAAAAGGAAGGAATTTGAATTAACTGAAAAATAATACATAAACTCTGAAAAGGCACCAAAGAGATGATAACCTATTGAAACTGTTTTTATAGCTGGAAAATCAGCCCTGAATAGTACTGACCAGGAAAGACAGAAAGATTGATATGATGAGGTAGTTTTGGAGAGAAGAAAGGTGCCACTACAAATTATGACATCTGTTCCCCAGCAAGGTGTTTACATCCGCATTCCTGCTCTTCTCTGATAGCCTCATCACTAAAGCAATGCATTTAAATTGTTTCAGATGAATAGTGGTAGGCTAGAACAGTAAGGTAGGGATTAATATCTTGGGTCATGAGTAAATTCATGGAAATTAACAAAAATAAAACTGCAGCAGACGTTCTTGATTTCAGAAGGATCTAGTTTGCACCAAATCTACTGAGGACTTCTAAGATGTGAATGTAAAAGGTGTCTGTAATTTGTCTAATTCAAAGGCGCAAAAACTATCCAAAACATGTATCCCAAGGAAGGGGAATACTTGCAAGTAAATTCTCTCAAAGTAGACGAGTGAATGTTTACCTCAAAAGAGCATTAAGCAAGGATCTTATAAGCAACGTGCAAAGGAGCAGGCTATACTAATTTGGAGAAGGGTTCTTGCTAACATGGCTGTACATCGTTTGGACCAGACCTGGCTGGACAGACTAGACCTGGACCACAGATATCCGATTTAAAACACAGGAAAATGAACTTGCATCTGTCTACATTTGTCTGGTTACACATACCCTGCAATGCAAACAACTACTATTCTAATATTAGCTCATCCTAATTCCTTACAAAACTGCATTTGATTGCTGTCCTGGCGTAATACCTTAAAACAGAAGGGTACTCTGGTGGGAACTGCTGTGTCGCTTCCCAAACGACTGCCTCCATTATACGTGGAGTTTTGCCTGCTATTCCAGTCCTGTTCCTATTAATAATGTATTTTACTAACAAAATGTGCTTTTCTGTTTGGAGTTTGTTTTGTCTTCTCTGGTAACTGCAGCCTGTGCTTTGGCAAACTTGTGCATAAGAAACTACCCACCTCCTGACACACAGTGCACTTTTCAAAATTTTACAAACTTATTTTATTTTGATTAGTCTTATGCTGATAAGCGTATGACTTTAAATAAATAAATAAATAAATAGAAGTAGAAAGTAAGTCGCTTTTGAAAAATAAATTGTGTCCTTGTGTAACAATATACCCAGAATGGAACTTTGTTGTGTTTTTTAAATTTGCTTTTTAATGATGGAAAAGACCATTCATTATATAACAGCTAGACATGCTTGTCAGCAACGTTATAAAACCCGTTTGGATGGAAAGAGAAACAGATATATCCCTGATGTTAGCTGACTGTAAACAATTCAGGAAGGAAATTCAGCAAGAATTTGACCCTTGGTTGCATAGAGGATATTTCCCTGTCTTGTCAGCCTGCTTTGCCCACTGAGGCAGCTCTGAGAGCCTCTGCACAACTCAGCAGAGATGTATGAAATAGTGGTAATAGCCCAGTTTGGGAACGGGAAGCAGTTTGGAGAGATGGTATGACACCACTGCGGAGCTAATTTGCCCAGCTAGGAGATGGAGATGAGTGGCCCAGCTGCAAGGCCGTCCTGACATGGGTTTTGTATTGGTCCTGCGTGGCCACTCAGTTGCCTTGTAACAGCCTCAGAGCTTGCTCAAAGTGTCACCGTGTACCATCATTCTGCTTAAAACTGCCCGGTGCCATCTGCAGTTCTCAGTGACATAATGGTCACCCTTACGATATTGTGAAAGTTTTTACTGAAGGTGTAGGACTTCACATTCTAAAAGCAGACTTTTATACTAGTGCAATGCCAGATCATACCTGCCTAGAAGAAAAAATCCCAGTACAGAGACTAAGGAGGAAGGAGAAGGAGAAACCATGTTTCTTCTTCCTGTCTTTCTGTGGAGTGTTTCAAGGTGTTAATCTCCACAACTTGCAGATCTCCAGTTTTGCTGTATCTAGTCACTTCTTGTTCACTTTCTCAATGGCTTTGCACAGAGCAAATATATTCAGACTTAGGTTTTGGCAGGGGATCAGATGATTTCAATCTGAACGACCATTTCAGGATATTTCCTTTTTATTTATTTATCTATCTATCTATCTATTTATTTATTTATTTATTAAATTTCAAGCAGAACAGAGGTCTTTTAAAAATCATCAATATTGCCAAATCTTAGAAGTCAAGCAGGCTCTATATGGTCCTTTCTGGGTCTTTTAATATTGGTGATGCTTTATTTGAAGAAATATTTCTGCACTTCCCACAGTCTGTATTGACTAAAGTTAAAAATAAGAAAAATACTAGTGTCAAAAATAACACTTATTTAATTTCTAAAGTGACACTGAAGAAGCTTAAAGATGTGTGGGGAGCTGGAGAATCGCATTTCTTTACACAAGATTGTAACAAAACTTTCAAGATGTTTTTCCTGCTGCAATGGCTTTTATGATCTTATTGCATGTTAACACCTGCCCACATAAGAAAATTTGAAGTGCATGAGTAAGTTTTGTATTAGTCTTATGTCCTGCCATAAAAGTTGTTTAAGGAGAGATCTGGAGTAGGTGTTAGGAACTGACTGATAGCCTTGTAAATTATTTTTGGCAGAAGCTCAGATGTTTTTTGACAGAGTAAATTGTATTATGGGTAGTATTTGGGGAATGTTTATTCTAAGGCAGCAGATATGTAATTACCAAGTATGGCACAATGCAATGGTTTTGGTCTCTCCCTCTTTGAGAATTTCTGTTGAGAATCCATCCAAGTCCTGTGTCTTCTGCAGATCAGAGCCTTTGAACAGAGGAAAGCAGTAAGCATGTGCATTGAGAAGTAAAGGAAGGGAGACAGATTGTGCACATCTATTCTGTAACATTTATCATACCTTAATTTAAATCTATTCCCAGCTTCCCCTAGCAGTCTGCCTATACCAGACATTCACATTATATCACTCCTAAACTCAGAATAACCTCTTGGTTGCCTATACTGTGGCATCAGAGTAAATAGAAAGAAGCTTGATTCTCGCAGTGAGAATAGTCCTCATCACAGTTTTTTAAAAGAAGGCAAAATTCAGTTTGCCCTACAGATGTCAACTAAATTTCAGTTTGTCCTTTTTGGAAGGAAGGCTGCAGAGCCCCACTGCTCGGGGTCTGAGCAGCTGTGGGTGTCTGGGAGATCAGGGGCTGGCAGAGCTGCCCCTTGGCTGTCCAGCTGAGTGGCATGCAGGCAAGCAAGAAGGCAGGTTGACACAGGTGACCTGCACACCCGGCAGCCTGGTTGCACCACCAGTTCTAATGATACTTCAGATTTCCATGTTTGCAAAGAAATAAAATGTATTTGAAAATAAATTCCAACACTACCTTCATATTTAGCCAGAGTTTAGAATGTAAAAGCCTAGTTCTTGTGGCTGAACAAGGAGGAAGATGACAGGTTGCTAAGGCTTAGGGCATACTGACTTGGGCAATTGCTTTTTAATGACACTTGTAGCGATACTTTGACCTGAGTAGGATCTTTTGTGCTATTAGGACCATAACTTTTTTCCCCAGGCTTAAGATACATCTGCTGTTGCTGTATTTTCTGTTATCCTCTTGTTGTGGTTTATTGTAATGTTAAAATGCGTTCTCGTGAAAAGAATGCACAGATGACCTGCCAACAGTGAGAGAGATAATACACACAGAGCTCTCAAAATGTCAAATAGATGTACTATTGAAATAGATCAACTGAGTGAAAGCATATTGTTTACAAGAAGAGAAGTAGGAGAGGGGGAGGAGAAAAGAAAAACAAAAATATTGGGTGTATTTCCTGATGGAAGGGAACTGATATGAAAATAAATAAAGCCTTGTTCAATTAACAACCAGCTTGAACATCTAGACAAAGATGTCTAATCTAGCAGGAGGGATATGTACTGGTATTTGTGTCACAGAAAGACTTTCTGCAGTGATGAGCATGATAGGAAAAGATGTTCTAAACTTGACACACTTCATACGCAGCATGTAATTCAACACAACTGAAGCAAATTGCACCTAATAGTGTGGAGGTACATCAGACCTGAGACTCATTGTACTGGGGAGACCGCACAGATCATCACACAGAATTAGTTTTACATTGAAAGAATTTGTCATGTTGAAATTGTTTTCCTGAAGTGGAGAAGTTTATAATTTAAACATCAGTAAAGATGTGGGCTATGTCTGTACTTCTGACCACAGCCAGTCTTCAAAGCATCCAGGAGCAGAGGGAGCTCTGCCTATCATTTGTGAACAGCCCCGGGACTACCTGGGGAGAGCCTGCCAGGCATGGTTGGCCAGTGTACTGGCCACTGGGCAATGTCTGCAGAGGGTGTATCTGCACATGCATCTGCTACACCAGACCTACCCTTTGCACAGCCTGGGTGAGTGATTCTTTCAGGTGATGACCATTGTGGCTGTCCCACTTCTGCAGCATAGTCAAGCCTAGTGAGTTGCTGCCTTCCTAGTTCTCCAAGTGGAACACCTGCTGGAAGCTGGAATTCTAGGTAGGCCTTCTAAGAGTTGGTAATTTTGTGATAAAATCTATTGTTTTTCAAAAGATGGAGAAGCATGAAAATGGTGGTTAATCTCTCAAAACTCTCAGCATTCTGAAGGCATCTCTGGTCAAAACTGCTGTATTGAATCATTCTTTCTTACAGCTCTGGTAGGCATAGCTGCTTGCTGTGGCATACTCTGATATTTTCTTCAGAAATTTGGCACATGGGATCAGGCAAAGCCATGCTTTGGCTTCATTCTTTGAGTACCAGGTAGAAGGTATCCAAAATAACTGTTGCCTCCTTTGGCTGGAATCACTCTTTCTGTAATGTTCATGAAAATCTTCCAAAGGTTGTCATTTCATCATGCAGAAGAAAAGATGGCACAGCAGATATATGATGGAAATTCAAAATGTTTTCCAGGACAGGAAAACTCATTTACCTCCACCTCCAAGTAAAGTACACTCTTGCACTACAGAAATTAAAACTCTTGTTTTCTAGAAATAGTATAATTTATTGCATAATAGGTGGCCATTTCCATAAAACACTGGCTTGCTACAAAGCTTTTTCTGTATTTACAGTATGTCCTTTTTGGCATTAGTTTAGAATTGGTTAATTAATTATAAGCCATTAAAAAAGCTTTGATCCTTATGACCCTTCATTTTGGCTTTTTTGTCAGATCATATCATAGGCTAACAAAAAAAAAATTAAAAAAAAAAATTAAGAATGAGAGGCCTTGCCAATAAATAGGTATAGAAATTATCATAGAATCACAGTTTGGGCTGGAAGGAACCTTAAAGATCATCTAGTTCCAACCCCCCTGCCATGGGGGGGGACACCCTCCACTAGACCAGGTTGCCCAAAGCCCCATCCAACTTGGCCTTGAAAACTTCCAGGGAAGGGGCATCCACAGCCTCTCTGGGCAACTTAAGTAATAATTATGAAAGAGTAAATATTTAAAAGAAGCCTCCTAACTTGTTCCTCCAAAAACCTCCCTTTTACCAAAGGCAGAGGAGCAGCCAGTAACTCTCTGCAGGTGCCATGTGGAACACCAAGCAATAGGTACTAATTGCAAACAATAAGAACAATCAATCAGAGCATGTTGAGATGAGGAGACATGCGAGACCTCTGATACAGAACATACAATATGGCCAGAAGAACAGAATAATTCTAGACAAAGAGGAACTATTTAAACCCAGTTTTTCCTGATGGTACATGAATGATTGCACCATCTATTTCATTGGCTTGGCTGAGGGGTAATAGCTTTTCTCTGGCAAAGGAAATATTGTCAGATTTATTTTTTAGTTCTACTTCAATGAAAGATCCTTTTCTGATTGATTTGTTCAGCCTGATAGTCTCCATTTCTTTATGTTATCATGCATTTTTGAGAGGACATAAACTTTTGTATTTGCTCATCCCTGCTATTTTTAATGAACTGAAGTCTATGAGACGGAATGAAACATCTATGAAAGACTTGATTCTATTAACCACTTACAGTATTCCACTTGCAGTAAATTTAGATAATGATGATCTATCAAATTTTTAAGTAATGCATGTTTATGCAATTGCTAAGGGAAGAACGTCCAGAAAACACACATGGAAAGAATAAACCCAGCAGGGGTTTTCAGCTGGAGTCAACAGATCATCAGCAGAAAATCAAACACAGATGATATATGTTTGCATATTAAATTCAGACCTAATGCAAATGGCTCCAAATATCACTAAGGCTTATGGGAGTTGCTGTCATAAAAAGGTGGAATCTGCCCATCTGCTTTTAAGAGAAGAAAAGCAATAACCCAATCAGTAGCTCAATTGCTCAGCCAGATTCACTTTTCTCCTACACGTGCATTGACCATTAGTCTACCAGTTTCAAGCTCAGCTGATGAAAGATGTGGAGAAAAGTGGTAGGAAGGAAGTGATGAAGCATTGCCACTAATTGTATTTAGGATGACAGATGCTCTGGAGAGAAAAATAACTCCCCGTGAATGACTTCATCACTTCAAGTAGATTATTTTTAAAGGTTATGCACTATTCAATTAACAGTTTGTCTGCGTCAGAGCCAAAGGTGCCCAGACTGCCATATACCTTTATCACAGTCCAGGGCAAGGCAGATCAATGAGGAAACTTGCCTTCCCTCGTTTCACCACAATACTCTCTAGGGCTCAGATGCTGTTTGGGGACTGTTTTAGAGGAAGAAAAACTTGTTTCAGTCTTGTCTGATCCATCTGTTGGAAACGATCTCCTGTGGACGTTGTCCTCCAAACCTTTCCTAGACATTTTCTTGGTGAGTGCAAATTGGTATGGGCCAAAATTCTGCTATCAACTATGATAACCACGAGGATGGACCATCATGAATACAGTACTCCAGCTTGTTCCTTGGTTCTCTCTTGTTTACTAGTATATACCTAGCCTGGTGTTTGGGGCAACATACATGAACCTTTCTAACTATGCAAAAACAAAGACTACAAAACTATTTTACTACCGTTGTCATTTTTTCTCATGTGTTTTCTCCTATATCCTGTGATACCTCAAGGTTACAGGGGACCCATTGTAATCCCCATGAGACTGGATACCAGGGTTCTTGAAAAGGATGGGAAAGTGTAGCAGAACTGAACCCCTTCATTTCTGGGAGCTGCTGACTGCACCAGTGTGCTCCCACTCTTGGACACAGATTAAATAGAAAAATTAAATAAAGTTAAGTTAGCAGTTGGGGCTGCCTGGTCAGTAATTTTGAAAATTTTGGACTCTAAGGGTGAGAGTAAAGGCGTTTCTAAATGTTAATGAGAGAAAAGGTCACGAAGACTGGCTTCAGATTTTGATGAGATGAAACCTTTTTCTTTCTTAATGGGGACCTGTAGAAAACTCTCTCCTTACATCTCAGTTTTACCCCTACAATAAGCAATGCTAGATTCTGAAATCCCACTGTGATGTTCATTAGACAAGGGAACAAGGACCATTATTTCCTCATTATTATTCAGCGTAAGGTTTTGTCTTTTTAAAACGGTAGATAACTCTGAAGTAATTGTAAAGGAAGGAGTCAGGAGGGAGTGGCCTTTAAAGGTCACTTTAAGCCAGTGTAATGTAATTAAATGAACTACTCAGAAACATGTTTTAAAATCTCATTAACCACATTTATATCTGTCACAGGAAAGTTTACTCAGATACCAATAAGAAACACACTGAAGTAAGGTCAAATTCTTCTTAGAAGTACATGCAAAAGGATATTATATTTTTTTAATGTGACACCAGGGAATGAAATGATGTCAGAGTTATTCTAGTTTAGTCTGTATGAACAAAAAACATTCTACATTTTAGGTTCATGTAAAAACCAAGTAGAATGGAAAAAACTGCATTCTATCTCCATTTCCCCTCATTACAGTCATGATAGCTACAGGCATGTTGACAGGTCTGGTTGCAAACACTCCAACCTATTACACAGTGTCCTGGCTGAACTTGGAGAATGAGACATGCAGTGAGGCCTGGAATAGGAGGCGGCAGTTTTTTCTGTATTTTAAATTATTTTTAATAGTCGTGGATCACATACCATGCAGCTTCCTTAAAGAATTTTTTCACGGATCATTACAAAACACCATGCCACTGTATGGTTACTGCATTGTATCTGGTCTATTCAAGTTTACTGTGTTCTCTGCATGTTGATAGACTGTTTTGACTTGCACCTCATTTAGACTGCAAGTCCACTGCAGAAAGTTTCATGTTCTTTGATTTCTCCAGGACATGCCAAAGGCAGTGCTGACATTTTGCATTGTCCGCATCAGTTTTCATCAGAATCTCTGACTACTTTCTCCGTATTGCAGTCAGATAAACTGAGGCAGAGAAGTGGATTGGAGCTTGCCAGGAAGAAGCCAGGATGAGAGATGAAACTGACCTCAGCAATATTTCTTCTGTGAGTCACTTTAGCAGTGTGTCCCTCACTCACTATTCTATTGACATTGAGTATGGATTTTCTTAAAGCTCCATCTGTTTCCAGACTCATGGGGTTTTTTTACATGAGGAACTCAGCGCTTGCTTTTAATGATGGAACTTGTTAGCCTTTATGATTTTAAAATAAAACTTGGAATCATATTTACATGGCACAAACAGATGGCAGATAAAAAATTTCCAAATTGTACCATTTTTTAATATATAGCAAAGACTTTATGATTCTCTGGGGTGTGAAATACCCCACAAAATATGAAAATTTTCAGTGTTTGGCATAGACATACTGGTACAGTGACAGCTATGAGAAAGTAATCCTCAAATCTGTTAGGGATATATTATATGGAAATAAAATTATCAAGTGTTCTAGTCGCAGCTCCAATCACGTTTGTTACATTGACATATAGAAGTGCTGGCTACTGCTTCCTGGTTTCCAAAGAATAAGGGAAGGATTTGTGCCAAATTTCCTGCCCTGGAGTTAGTAGGAGTAGGGCTACGAGCAGCAGTACATGAAAAGGTACCCTGGTTAGTCCCTGGTATTGTGTAATGTCGCTTAAGTGCTTTCTTCACTTTGTACTGCTGTAACACACTTCCCTGCTAAGCAGACCTGTTCCTGCTGCTCTGTGTGTGTGTGTTTTTTTCCCCCACCAGAATTCTCATCAGTTTGTAGTTGTTAGAAAGTGGACATATTTAATCAGAAAAAACATATAAATTAAAAGGTAATGAAGTTGTTTAATTTTTTTTGTTCTAGATTTTTGTTTGTTTGTTTGGGGGGGGTGTGTTTTGTTTTTTAATGACAGCCTAAAGTTGATGTTTGGAGTAGATATGTGTTATAAAATCACGCTGGAAGGTGGAGTTCCTTTGCCCAAATGGCAGATTCTATATTTAGCAAATTTATGATCTTTTAAAAGAGTGGAACTTCATCTCTAACTCCTCTTCATTTCTTTAACTCTACAAATAGTCTTTAAAAGGCAAGGACATCAGCAGAGCTGGGCAAACTGAGTCAGTGTATAGGAAATGGAGGAAGAAAAAGCAAAAAAACCTTCAGAATTTTTTTAGTTAATGTGATTTTTTGCTTCTTTTTTTCTTTTATAGCACCCTGTAAAGGTTTTCTTCCCTGCTTTTCAGCAAGTCTTCTCAAACACACAATGAGCAGAAAGTAGAGCAAGCTGTAACCCTTGAGTGACCGTGATAAAGGGGTGCTGGCAACTAGTGCTCCTCTCAATGTTTTACTGAGAGAGGAAAAATGAAGTGATGAAGCCTTGCCCACCCTGACTTTGAGCCCAAGTTGCTTAACATGTTGGGAACTGTTGAAAGAGTGGATTTCTCCTTCTCCAAGCCACTGGGCAGCAGAGAAAGAAGTCTGATGTTTAAAAAAAAAAA
>VXBL01009972.1:13732-69668 GCA_013400195.1 Aramus guarauna
AAAAAAAAAAAAAAAGTAAAGGTTCAATGAGTCAGTCCTCAGGGAAGAAGGAGAGCGATGACCCTGTCATGCTTGCCTGCGCAATGCCCTGGGAGTGAGTGTCATGGGGCTGATGAGATCGGTTGTGCCTGTGTGCGTGTATGGCAAGGTCAGCAGAGCCCATTAATCATTCCTGGAGGAGGGGAGTGATATACTGCTTCCAGTTCATTATGATAAATAAATTCTTAATCTTCCCTTTCCCAACCTATTCTGAAACAGAAGACAACTGGGAGATGCTTGGCCTTGGTCCCATCAATACAAATGTCTTTTCCCTGGGTTGGATAAAGCACCTTGCCTGCGTCGCGCATGGGAACAGATATGCTGTGTGAGCTACTTAAGATGGAGAATGCCTGCAGTCCAGATCCATCCTGCTCCCTCTGACATTCAAAACGGTTCAGATGACATCTGCTCTGTTTCAGACCTCCCTCTACACATATGTATCTACCAGCCATAAATCTAAAATATAACAGGAAACGTTTTCAAAACTGTATTTTTCTGTAAGAATGTTAATTTGCTCACCTTTATGTTAAAGCGGTTCATCTAATAAGTAAGATTAGTTTCATTCAGTCATTCCTAAAAGTACTATGAATAGTTGGAAGAAAAGTGAAATTCATGATTGAATTGTTGACTGCTTGTTTTCGTGGCCTGTATTTGTTGTGTGTATTAGGTGTATATTTTGTTCTTTAAGGGCTTTTCCTGGTTCTTCAGGCTTACCGCTAGATAATTGAAATGTGTATGTGCTTGTCCTTCTTCACTACTTATGAAATGGAATTAGGAAAACAAATCTAATTTTACATTATGAGACGTATGATCTTGCTGTGAATAAATGTGACCAGAAAATAACAGTGATTTTAGATATCACATCTAAAACAGCCTTCTACGGAAGCAGTGGAGATAATTTATTTACAAATTTTGGAGTGGAGCTTTAACAACTATAGGAATGAGATAGCATGGTATTACTGTCTGCAACTGCACAGATCCCTTCCTATCTTGCATTACTTAACCTAACTGTTGAATCAGCCTCAGATTTTGAGAACTAGAGGTGCTCAAGTCATTACAAATACAGAAATTCAAATCTATGAATTTGAAAAACTGCTTTACAAACTAGATTTCACATGCAGAAAACCATAAAAATACCATGAAGCTTCAGTTTCACTACCTGTCTGAGTGTCTACACAAAACTTATTCTAGAAACTCCAAAGTTCTTAAGTCTTTGGCTCTAAAATACATTTTCCATTGAGTAAATTATAATGCAGAATGCATTGTGTTAATTGGTAAAGTTTCTTAACTGCTGGTACCAAGGGTTTACTTAAGGTAAAGTCACTGACGCGACACACTTCAGTTGTGCTTGATATCTCACTAATTAAAGAGCAAAGCGTGCTATGAGAGACAACCTCTGCTGTCTCTCTTCTTAGACCATCTCTCTGCCACTGAGCTAATGGAGCAATTCTGTGTTTCAGTCCAGAAGCAGACATTCTTGTAATTGTCTGCAGTCTCATACTAAATGCTTCATCCAATAAATAATTTTTAGCTTTAACTCATTTCCTCCGCTTCAATACACTGTGTATTCAAAGATGTAATTAAAAACTAGTGCTGTTGTCTAACATCAGTTTAGCCTAGCAAACAATTGTTCACCATCTGGAAGCTGGGCTATAAAAAGAGATAATCTAAAAAGAAAAACATACGGTGTTTAGTTTCCCCTGAAATATATAGCCTTCATTTTTATTTGTTTGCTATAAATCAGGAGCAATTCTACTGTATACTTATCATAATTGTATATTAATATATGTTTGTATACTAATGTGACTCGTATGAGGCTGGCTGTGCAGAAGAGAGGAAAAATGACAAGCAATAAAGAGAGAAAAACCCAAGCCCTTTTCCCTGCTCTTTTGAACTGCTTTCTACAGAAGCATCTGTTATGGCCAAATGATAATAGGAGATAAAACTTTCTTCAGCCTGCTGTAATTGGGTAAGGGCAGCACCAAAAACCATTTGGCTTGCTTCATCCAATGGAAAACAATGTTGAGTAGAAAGAGCATTCTTGTAAACGCTTTTTATCATAAGTCTCATGGTATTTAGCTTGATCTTAAAAAAAAAAAAAAAAAAAGCCAACAAAATCTCTGGTTTCTCAAGGCTTGTGCAAATCTTGCCTTTGTTTTGTTTTGTGTTTTTATTAGCTCATTCCTGATGTTGGTAGAAAAAATAACAAAAACAAACCAAAAACAACTGGTAGAATGAAAAACACATTCTCAGAAGGCCAATAAAACAATGCATGATTTTAAAATCTCTTTATTTTTTAGACTACACTGTGATTTTAGGTCATGGTAAAGGAAATGATATATGACTTTTATATGCCTTGGTCTGGTCTTACTGAAATATGCAACTCTGGAGTTAAAGCCCATGGGGTGGTGATTAGGTGTTACAGCTGGGCCAACCTCATGGCTCACAGCTGCCAAGAGGCAAAACCACTTTCCTGGTTCCCATTCCCCTCGCTCTTTCTGTGCAGCCCTGTCCTTGTCTTTGTGCACATTTGGCTCACACTGTGAGCTGACTTAGCTTGCTAAGCCAGGAGCAAAGACTTCACCCTCTTTGCCACGGTTTAGCTTTCTGACACGTTAGCAAGCTGAACTGGCTGACCATGGGGGCTGACCAGTGCAAGAGTGGGTGCCAGGGAGGGAGTAGGAACATTTGGCTTGAACTAGGGGTTAAAGAGGTAAGAGAAGAACCCTTCTGGTTTTGGTGGTAGAAAACCATTAGATTCAGTTGTGATAGCTAACTTCACCTTGAGAAGCACAAGTCATCTGACTTGATCAGAGTAGCAAGATTAATAAAACCTTGATGTCTGCTGGTATTAAGGACATTGGTAATTTGGGGCTCTGGGGGTTTTCTGGCTTGTTCTGAATTTTCTACTTTTTAAGGCCTTTTTTGAGCCTCCTGATGCTTTTTCTGCCTGTCATCTCTCAGTGAACCTGCTTGCAGAGCTCCTGAGCAGTTTATGGGGTTTTTGATGGTTTTCTTTTCTGGGGCCCTTTCCATATAAAGCTTTAATAGTAGTTGTATAGTTAGTAAAACTATTATGAGAGAAACTTTCTGAAGGATTATTACTGTTTGTTCCTATTAACAGATAGTTCTGCTGGATTTGTAAGTATTAAATAGGGAAGTCTAAGGAAACATCTTGTGGTGCCAAGACATCTTTTCATTTTGAAACAAGACTATTCATGCAAAGTAAAAGAAAATTAGCAATGGATTTTACATGCTCCCAGGCAAAAACTCTGTCAGATAAAGAAACTGTGTATCTCTTTTAGTTCACCAGTTAACGCTTTCTCTTCTTTATATATTTTTCCTCAGAAAGAATCCTTTAAGTGTGGGGGATAGCTTTGGAGATGGACTTTCCACTTCACAAAATAAGAAAAGCACACCTGTAAACATTTGAGTGACCTTGAAAATACATTGATAAAAAAGAGCATGTACCAAGCACTGCTCTTTGAGGGTTTAATTTCAGCCGCCTTGTCAAGTTGGGAATTGTAACCACTAAAGCAGCAGCACAGTTTCAGATCTCATTTCAAAGACATTCAGATGAAGAACTGCCAGTTGTGACACATGCCCTTTTATTATCCTAAAAGTGATTGATGTCTTGCTGTAGGCAACAGTACCTGTGAAATGTTATGCACCTTTTAAGCAATTCCTGCTGCCTCTGCTTTAAATAGTATGGTACTTACAATGGAAAATGGCCAAAGAACAAATGACTTGTTTTTCTAATATATCATTCCTAGATATGTGGATACTGTGGACCTCTCTTCAGGATGTAATGCACATACAAAGACATGTTTATGTATAAAAGTATGTGCATACACATATGTATGTAAGGTTGTCTAAAACCAGCTCTGTAATGACACATGCATTACAGAGCCTGGCTTAGAACAGATTTTTTTTTAAAAGAAGTCTGTAAGGAGAGAAAGGAAAATCCTGGACAATAGGTCCAAAAGGAATGTTCCCTCTAACATCCCTAGTCATATGAGGGAATGGACCACTGGCAGCCATTAGGCTCATATGTTCTTCCTAAATAACACCTCATATTGTCTCTGTCAGAGGGAGAACATTAGATGTAAATGGATTATTGATCTGACACAATAAGACATTTCTTATGATGGGAATTGAACCAAGACTGTAGTTGGCTGTGTAGGATAAGGACGCAAAAATCAGACTGTGGCACAGTGCACATTTTTATTTGATATCTCTGTTTTCCTGTTTTAATACAATACCTCACAAATGTTTATTTGCAACAACATACTTCCTGGACTGAGAAAGATCAAAAAGGATTTGAAACATTAATATTCTATTTTTTTTTCATATAAAATTATGGAGGGAAGGGTTTTCTCGCAATGTTGTCTATGTTGAGGCAATGTCTCCTTGCCCACATGTGAAACTCAGATTTCAGATGATACATATTTTTAAAGTACTATACAAAGATTACTTCTGTTATATTCTTCCATAAAAGGTGATTGCCAATCATAGTGTCTTTAATTATGTTACCCTGCTGTTTGGCTTGGATCCCTATTTGCCTACTGTAGTAACCCTCCTTTTTTTTTAAGTCCTTTTCACTATCACAGTGATCTTTCAAATATTCCAGAGATTAGCAAGAAAGCTACAAAAATTATAAAGCTGGCAAACCACATTATCTCCTTTAAACATTTATTGGGAAAAAAGAGATTTTATTTGACTGGATGAGATCCAACTTCCAATAAGAAAGTGAATGAACTCAAGAGCTCATTTAATTTTGACCAGCTGAAGCTGGTCAAAATTCCCTTCCCTGCTCTGTCCTCAGTCAAGGCATATGAACCTGTGTATCTCCCTTTGTAAAAGGTAAATGTGGAGGAGTGTGTTCCCCTTTTGCCGTGAAAAATACTTTGCAGTATTGCAAACAGTTCCAGGAGTATTGAAATCACATTTTTTCCAAATTTATAATTCCACAGTATTTTTTTATTTATTCCAGATAACATATCTATAAACTTCTCTCTAAAATTAAGTTCTTCAATGCAGTTTCACCATTAATGTATACCTGAGTCTGGAATGAATCCTAATAAACACAGGATTAGTTCAGTTCTGAGTAATACAGTTGCTCTTTTGCCAGAGAATTAATATAAGAAAAATGCTTGATGGGATGTACTGTTTAATGGCATTGGCCTTTACCATCCCTGCCAAATTAAAGGCCATTTTATAGTTTGTTCTTCTAACCCAGAACACTCTTGGTGGCCTAAACATTCTCCAGCCAAGAAAATGTCTTCAAGATGATTTGGTTTGATTTTAAGAGCAAAAGTAGATGCTTAATGTTTACCACATGATAATTTCTTAAACAATTACAAGCAAAACTGATGGAAAGCTGGCTTGAGCTGTGCTCCATTCTTTGTTGAAGCATGTTTTATTGAATGGGAAAGTGTTTAGAGATCTTCCACTAGAAAATAGAGGTCTTGAAATGTAGGGCTCTTGAAAGTAGAAAATTATAGTGGTTTGAAGTGCCACTGACTATACATTTACACCAGTGAGAACATTTCTTGCTTGAATTCTGTGTCAATGGTGAATATCAAGGCAGAGGAAAAAAGGAGTGACATGGGAGGAAATAATGGTTGCATGAAAATTGTCTACATTAAGGTAATCTCAACTAATTGCACTGTATTGTATGTAAAATGTTCTTTCACAGATACTTGTGAACCAAGCAAGCTCATGGCAAGAATATGGAGTTCAGTGCTGACTCATTTATAACCTTGCTCCAGATGAAACTGTTGTTGAAATTAGGCTACTTTTGCTATCTGTACTATCTTTTTTAATACTGCCTTTGGTGACTCCAGACTACTGCTGTAAATGGTTGAGATGTAACCTCAATTTTCAGACAGAATAATAGTTTATGTCTTTAGTTGAAAGTTATGCATGCTCTTGTGCAAATGGGTCTTTTGAACTTCTTCATGTTATTGTAAGGTTTCACCTGAAAGATTAAGATCTTGTAGATGAGGTATCTTCACAAAGTTATTTCATTTTATATAGAAATTGCCTAGTAGATGAACAGTGGAGAGGTAACTGATTGACTTCTATTGTGAAGAGCAAAAAATGGTTAATTCTGCTACATGTGAACACTCAGGGGTAAGGCTGAAGCAATCAATTTTACGTTAACAAACTGTCTTTGATAACTATTTTTAGTTCTACCCCATAGGGGAAGTAGATAGAAACACACTTAGAACAGAAACATTTCCTGCAGGTATAAGGCAAATACCAGTCCTGTGAAAACCTGTTTAGAATTGGCCGGAAAGTTTATATGTACTGAGTCTGTGCAATTACTTTTTTACTACATTTTGAAAGATAGCTGAAAATGAAATTTCAGCAAAAACTTGTGGAATTTTCCATCCCTTTTTATCAGCTCTTCTAGTCCATTTTGTTGAAAGGTGCTCTCCAAGACTGTCTTGCTGATACGTAAGTGAGATCTTCTGTGTTGCAGACAGAGTGACTGACACAGGCCTTACTGAACCCCACAGCATATCCATCAGAGGGGTGCTTTGTGCATACATGGTGGGTGTTTGAACTGTCAATCTTCTAAAAAGCTGACAGATAACTGCACAGTGCTACAGCCAGCAATAAAAACAGTGCGGTGGGCAGGTCTGAAAATGTAAACCTGTGTGCAGAAGGAGGCAAGCTCCTCCATGTGTCAAACTAATGAAGGATAGACCTGAGAGACTGATGAGATGTGAAGGGTGAGCAGTGCTGAAGCGTGAGAATGGTAATGGGACAGATAAGGAGCTACGGAATGGAGGGAGGCAAAACCTCCTCCATTGGGATGAAGGGAAATGGGTTACAGCCCTAATCTGTTTAAAACCACTTCTCCAAAGTATGAGCTATTTCCTTCTCTACTTTTTTATAATGAATTCTTGCTTTCCAGTACCATACAGAACAGTGGTAACAAAGAACTTTGTAGAAATACTTTGTGTGCCTTATATATAAAACCCCACTAGCAACCACTACCAGTCTTAGAATTGTGGGATCAGACCAGTCCCTCCACAGTAGTGGTTTTCAAGTGGTGGTCTAGCATTATGTTCTCTCTGCTGCTTAACCAGAAACTAGACATAAAATGTAGACAAAAGTATACACTTATCTTTGTCACAACATCAACCAACGTCCTGAAGAAGTTTGGCTTTCTATGGTATCCACATGATGTAAAAAAAATTCAACAAGGAGAATAGACACCCAACTGCACAATGGTGTTTTATGTTGTATAGTGCAATTTGAACATTTTCAAGGTGCTCATATTATTCTGAAACTGCATTATATTCAGAATCAGGCATCTGGTTTTATCAAAGTTATACAACTGGATAGTGTAACTTCATGGATCTTCCTACAAGATTGGTAATATATTTCAGTATGGTAGTCAGTCAAACTGCCTGCTCTGATGCTAATAAAGATTAGCAGATGTGTCTGCTAAACATAATAGCCTACTGTTGTGATGAAGAAATTAGGCTGATATTTATGTACCAGGTTTCTCTGCCTGCATTATCTAAAACAAGGGTGCATATCTTGGCTAGTGGCTTACTTAAGATACTACAGCTGAAAATGCAATCTGTTGCCAAAATAAAGATGAAAATACCCCTACTGTCTTAGTGACCAGATATGCTTTTTGAAGGAATGGAAGGGGGTTGGAGTTTCTATTTGGAGTGGTGAAAAGGCTTCAAAGGACTGAAGAAAGTAATCAGTTTTGCTTATGATCCTTACCCATAACTTCTTGGAAACATGGTAGAGGTAACATAAGGTTTCTAAGTATGAGGTGCTACTTCCTGATACAGTTGAAGCTTCTTCAAGTAGCCAGACTGTCCTGTGTCTATATAAAGGTCTTGTCTAAGCTTTTAAAAATAGAATGGTTAGACACTGTCCTGAGGGGCTGAAAAAAATGTAGGCTGAACATGTCTCCACAATTTTTCCAAAAGCCTCTGGTTTCTGTCCAGCTTTGGAAAACATAGTCCTAGCTTTTATAGCTTCTTTCTGTAGCCTTAAAAACCTATGCTTACATAAACTCTATTATGATTTTTCTCTTCTAACTTATATCAAGTAATTCTAACTTCTCCCAGTTAATTTTCAAAGCCTCAATTTGTCTCCACTTCAGGTTTATGATAGAAGGGTGGGAATTTTGAGGCTGTATTCCAAATATATGCATATTCATACAAATATAATAGGTATATATTATCAGAAGGTCCATCAGGAAGTTAGTATTATTTTAAAATTTAGGGTCAAAGCATACTATCATAATATCCCAAGATCAAGTAATGAATAATTAATAAATTAATGAATAAATGTAAAGCCCAAGTAAGTGTGGTTGAATAGTCTATTGGAAATATCCTATTCTTCAATAGTGAGGTGACAAAAAACTACCATCATGGATACCAACATTTATCACTCTCTTGAGGGTATAGGTATACACAGATACCTCTGGTACTCTGCAATCTTCTTCTGAGAGGATGCCATTTATAGTCATACCTTCTGGTGTTTTTCACCTAAAAAGAAAACATTTGATTCTCTAACAGGGAAATAGGAGTCTCCAGACCTTAATAGGCAGCCAGACAGAAACTGTGACCAGTTCTTTGGAAAACAGTGACTGAAATGATGCCCACAGCTCTTTCTCACAGCACAACTTGTGCTCTGTCTGTCTTCTTGGAGGGGAGAAGGAAAGAGCTTTCTTCAGGATCTATGGTTTAAAAGGAGCATGCCTATTCATGGTTTGCTCTCCAGGGTTGTGTTTATTGACCATTGACATTTGGATCTGTTTGAGGATTGTGGGCAGAATATCCCAAAACAGACGCACATAGAATCTCCTTGACTGAGTATTCAAATCTGATGCTTACCACTACAATTTAGAAAAGGCCCAAAGGATCAGCTGAAAATTGCAAAACCCAGGTAGTATTAGACAGACTCATGCAGACCTGCGAGACAGACTTTTGGAGGTTGCCAATATCTGGAGACGTGGGGGGCTCTGACTGGGAACCCAGGACATTGCAGGAGAACCCCAGGATGGGGGAGGAGGGACTGCTGCCTTTACTTTACTTCCCAGACTTCTAAGAGTTGTTTTTATACTATAGGGGTTTTATTTATTTTTTTTAATTTTTATTTTTAACAGGAATTTGATTGGCTTCAAAGAGTTTAGTTTGTCAACTTTCCAGGCAGTTAAACTTTCCCATGGCCCAGCCTTACATTCACTGCAATTGAAGTTGTTTTGTTTTGCTTGAAGAAGCCACTGCTCTGTGAGGCTGCAGCAATAGCACGCAAATATTCATCTGCCTTGGTTTTTGAGAACTCACCCAGTGCCTGCTTGGATAGTGAGTATTTTATATGCTGTCTTAAGGAAGACAGGATACTTGTGGGTTTTTCTGGAGTGGAGGAGGAGAAGATTAACGAACAAGCAATATAAGTCTTTAGAGGTTACTTCTCCAAAGATTAGTTAATTTCCCTTTGACCTCCATAAATAAACTCTTTACTTTTGGAGTCTAGAAGCAGATTAGCACGTTCATTAGGCTAAAGTTAAGTTCTTTAGGTCATCAGTTTCAGTTTCAAAAGGTGCTGTTGCCATATCCAAGATTTATGCAGAGGACCATAAATTTGGGATAGACTGCTATGAAGCCAGGGCAGCCTACATGGTGAAAAGCAGGGGTTCACAAAGCTGCTAAGTCTGTCTGACGTTCCAAGCACAAAATGAAGGAGAGAAGCCAAGGGATTTGATCCCTGTCACAGCATGCTGCAGCCAAAGAGTTATTGCAGGAGGAAGGTAGATGATGGCAGTGCAAAATTCTCTATAGAGTAGTGAGGATGGCTGCACAGGGCAACTTTCATCATTGCTTTTGAATTGGTTTAATAGAATAATCCATAACATTTCTGCAGGGATATATTGCAAGTATTTAAAATTAGAGCTGTGGGAACTCAGTGGGGGAAAATCGCCTGGCAAGAAACTTGCATTTGTTTTGGTTTTGTGCTTTTCTTTAAGAAACTGAAAATCTCTTTTAACTTTGTGAAGCAGAGCACCACCACAATAAAGCCCACAGAGAATTCAGATGCCAAAGAAAAATTTCAAAGCTAGAAGCTGCAGAACCAAACAGTGTGTCTTAATATTTTTTGTCATCATTACAGAAGGGATCATATCCAGTAGAAGGAATGTGGGCATTACAAGTCATGACCTTTGAGCTTGCTTACCATCTCAGGTTTTTTTGTAGCACAAATCTACCTTAGTAAAGGTCATAATTTCATGTGTTACCAGCCAAGGCTAAGTGGAGAATGTGGAAGAAGGTTTTCTTGCTGGTGAGTGAATTTTTCAAAACAATTGCCCACTTCTGCTGAGTTGTTGCTGTGTTGAGCACTTTTCCATGACGAGCCTTAATTTAATTACATCGTTTAAACTACTCCAATTCTATTAAACTTTGAGTCTTTGCCAGATAAGGATGCTGGTGCTGCATGTAAAATAATCTTGCAGTTTCAGTATCAGAACCCCAAGGATTTCTGAGATTTCAAAATCCATTCACAGATTCTGTAGTCATAGGACAAGGATTAATGGTGTTAAACTAAAAGAGGGTAGATTCAGAGTAGACATAAGGAAGAAATCTTTTATGATGAGGGTGGTGAAGCACTGGAACAGGTTGTCCAGAGAGGTAGTAGATGCCCCATATCTGGAAAGATTCAAGGTCAGATTGGACAGGGGTCTGAGCAACCTGATCTAGTTGAAGGTGTCCCTGCTCATTGCAGGGAGGCTGATGACCTTCACAGGTCCCTTCCAACCCAAACCATTCTATGACTCTATGATTTTCCAACCATGGGAATCTAGCTGCAGAAGCCAACGTATTTCATAAAGGCAGGTAGCAAATAAAGCTCATCCTTATCTTTTTAAATGGAGGAAGAGGAGAAAAGAGAAACAGAGGTTTTGTTCAAAGGCACAAAAATAATTAAGAATGGGAAGAATCACTAGCAGCATGGAAATGTCCGTAATCCCACAAAACCCAAGAAGGCTAAGGAGTGAGAATACTGGAATGGGTTAGATATTTCTCAGACAGGAGGCGAGGGGGTTTGAGGTGTGTACACTTGCAGTAATTCCACTCGCAGAACAAGCCCAAGTATCCACCTTGGGTGTGCATCACACAACCTATATGAATGTACCTTCCTAGATAACAGAGAAATCTGAAAAAAAAGTGTCTTTGATACTTCTTTCCATTTACTAGAGATTTATAGGAATATTACAGAAACCCCCTACAAGATCCCCAAAGAGTCACATGAGCAAAAATGCTGTATTTATACAGCAGTGATGGGGTGCACCCTACTCAGGCAGAGCACTGGCCAGGGTATCTTGAGCATCTGTGACTGTCAAACTGGCCTTTGAAACTCCTAGTATTAGAAGTCAAGCTGAAATGGTTCACAACACAGCAAGTACTCTGGTCAGTGAGAGTGGCATGCAGTCATGCTCATTCTCACCTGTGGCTGTCCATGCTGGCTTACAGAATTACAGGAATGCAGCCCTTTGAAATCTCTGTCCTTGTGTTCGTTGACTCCAATGAAACCAGATTTTGCCTTCAAGACAATGATCTCCCACAGTGTAAAACAGGATGAAATTTGAACTCTCACAGTCATAACATAGAATGTTTCTGATGATGTCCAAACAGGTACGTCTAAGAAAATATTCTTAAACTGATGCAAACTGATGGGAGGTGAGCACAGCAGTGAAATTTATTTCAGTTTTATAAAAAGGTATTATAACAGCATCTTTAAAAAGTTATAAATATATTTTGCATCTTCAGATACCTTTAGATGAATCACAGTTCAGGTTTTTATGACTTTGGAAAACACAAAGTGTGAACCAGAACCTAGAGAAACTCTTTCAGAAAAGCATTTCCATAACTATAATCTCAAATATTTCTTGAAGAATTGATAGATCTTCACATCACATACATGAAAGTCCAGAATAAGGTGGGTCACCATAAGCAGCTTGGGTGTTTTGTTCTTGTACACCATTCAAGTGCTAGAACAGAGTAGCATGTGCTCAGTGAAGGCTGTTGTGTCCCCACTTTTGATTGTTGATTAATTGCTCGACTCCATTATTTATAATGTTATATGCTAACATGACCTAAATCATCTTCGAAACAATTTTTGGCAAACTGACTGTTGCTCAATATCCAATAAATTTTGTTTTCTCTCACAATTAAGTAGCATATTATGACATTCATAAGAGGCAGGATGAGTTTGCCAAAGAGGGATCAGACTCTCAGTTGCAGCCTTTCTTGGGCCACGTTTCGGAAGGGCGTTTCTGCTGGAGGAATAGATTCAGCGTTGTTTGGACAGATCCACACTAATGTAAAAAATCTGGCTCATGGAACCATGGTGCTTGCTTGCTTAATGCCTAGTATGGCTTCCTAGCAGTAGATTAAAAATAGCAGAACTTGGCTTTATATATGGAAATACAAATTGCCGTGATGGAGGGAAATCTTTCTGCGTTGGCGGTGTTATTTTGAATAGATTCTTTTATTAGTGGTTTTTTATCACAGCATGAACCTCAAAAAGGCGTTGGCCTTTTATTTTAGGCGAGGAACTGAAATGTAAATGGTGATACCATCTAAATCTGCTGCAAGCAGATGTCTGCTAAGTGAGAGCCAAAACTGCATATGCAGGGTTCTAAAGTTAAGCATATACATTCTCATCTCTGTTTTGGCGTTTTTGTAAGTATACTCACATTCAAAGTGCTGAGAGCCTCCTGATCGCACTGAGATAAATGGAAACTGCATTTCTGAATTTCAACGCTTACATGCCAAAATGCAGTTGCCCTGTCCTGGCTATCTGCAGGCAGAAAAATAAGGTAGATGATCTCTTGGCACTACTTGAAAATAAACATTTTGCTGACAGAAGCTTCGAGCTCTGCACATGTAATCTGTTGCCTGGGTCACATATGTATGAGTCCAATAGGTAATTTTTTGAATCTAATATTTTCTCACAGTATTGGGGCCTGGAACAAAATGGAATTTACACTGTATTCTTGGAGAATGAATTATATTCCTTTTCACCCTCAGAAAACTGCTACTATGGTAAAAACCTCTATAAAATTTTTCTAACCTCTAAAAATAACTGACTGCTACCTAATAAAAAAATCATGAAATGATTTATTACAGATCTAGCCCCCGTAATATGTTGACCTAATTAAAATATATCACATCCTCTAAGATCAAAGAGGCATAATGTGGCTATATTAATAATTGAGAATATTGTCCAAATGTATTTCTATCAAATAAGGATGTTAAAGAACTGCAGCAATACCCTGGGATTTCATGTTTGCTATTAAGCTCTGTGGAATAAACACTCAGGTAGTGAAAAGAGAAATCTCCTACCTTATAATGTCCTATCTTTAAAATGAGAATGCATTTTGGTAAGTCTAGCAAGTCAGCAGTTCTGTTTCCATCCCATAGAAGGTTCTGGGAAAGAAATATGCAACTATCCTGATTTCCATATTCATAAAAGCTCCCAGGCATGGAAAGTGGCTTTTTCTGCCATCAGTTTCCTGTTTTGTGGTCTACCACCAGCTAAATCACAGATACATTTTACCTCAACCCTCTGAATAAACATTCTCTGCGTGCTTGGTGGGAAGAGGTGCCAAAGAGACAGCGTGCGTCTGGTGTTCATGGGGGCTGGAGGGTAGTGAAGAGACGCATTCATAGCCAGTAAGGAGAACTTACAGTGTCTAACTGTATGTGAGAGGATCAAGTTAAGAAGAAGGTTCCTTCATTTCCTGAGTATATAAATATAAATGGGCTTCATCAGGTGATTCAAGCAGATCTGACCACCTAACTGTCCCAAATTGCCTTCTCGACAGTTCAACCACTACCCATTGACTCTATATGAAAAAACTTGACATCCACATCCCTTCTCTACCCACTGAAGATTTGTTAGGGGAGTGCTGAATATTAATGGTTTTAGAATCTTCCAAAGATGTTTTTCATATCCCTTTAGAGCACTTTGACAAAGATGCACAGGAGGAATTTTGGGATGGCAAAGGAGCCTCCAAAGAAAATATGAACAGACTGATAATGGTATGTGTCTCCTGGGCAATATGGCTGAATCTGTAGAGTCCAGCAGGCTTAACACAGTTGCAGCAAAACAAACAACAACAAAAAAAAACCAACCCCCCCCCCCCAAAAAAAAGACAAAGTATTTCCATTGCTACATCTTTTTACAATCTCCTTGTCCTCTATCACTTCACCACTGTCATGTTAGATTTTAAATATAATAACATCTGAGTCTTAATACTAACTATGCCCATGCTGAGAAAATAGGCATTAAAAGTAACCTTTGACTCTTTGAAAAAGGTTCTTTCCTTATATCTGAACAGCTTAATAAATTACTACCAGAGAATTGCATTTTGGCTTGGAAACAATGACCTTGCAGACCACTCTACATAAATTAAGGCTTGAGAGTAGCTTTCAAACCTAGTCTTCTGCTGTGCCCCGTTTATACTTCTGATCAGGAGATAACAATGCAGCTGTTCCAGGCAAGTACAAGAGAACAGTGGAAATTCTCTACTTGGTTCATGGCAGTAGTAACAGATTGTACTACCAAGTAGACCAGGACATTTTGAGATTGAGTGGGTTGTTCCTGAGACATATATGAGTCGGGACAGAGAATCTAAGAGCAAGAGAAGTAGGAGGGGTATAAGAAAGGAAAATGAGCTGTGGAAAAGCTTAAGAGATTCTTGAATGTATACAATAGATGATATCACTTTTCTGTTTGTATTGCATTGTACACAATACTTTAAGAAGGTTGCTGGACAGCAGATTGGAAAGTGTCTAAACTATGAGGCTCTCTTCCCAGCTTCTAGAGCATATTCGTGTTGTCTGGGTGGGGTGGAGGACTTGTTATAGTCCAGAGCATAAGAGATGTTACCAAGAGGGACCCAACAGTTTACAGCCTGAATGCAGTTAAAAACACTGTGAGTTCATTCTACAAATATGCAGAACAGGAACAAATTACACTCTAAGAGAATCACCTTCTGCTCTCTCCCCAGAGCAGAGTCTGGCCCCTTCAGTTTCTCAAACTCCTCTTCATTTTAAGAACATAATTCTCTCGTTCCATACAACCCTTTGTAGAAGACCCAACCATGCAACTTGTTTTCAGGGAATGGTAAAACCGTTATTTACAAATGGGTCTCCAGTACAGCAGAAGTGTTCATGTACTGTGTCTGTTCTCATGTCCTGAAAGATTTCTGCATGTGATTTAGTAAAGTGAAAAATGATAGCAATAAAACTCATTAGAAATGTTCTTACATATAACAGAAACAATTAAGAGGAGCACAGGCATTCTGCAGGTGTCTCTGTGTTGTTCCCAGAATAGGACCCAAGATATTAGTAGATAAACAGTAAATATATACTCTTCATATCCCTTTTCAAGGATATTTCTGCAATTATGATCAGAAAACATGTATGCTAATAGCATTCCAAAACATTCTTATTTGAGATGTAATTCTTCATACTTAGTCTTTACATCTTATGAACTCATATCTAGTCATATTTGAGCTGTGAGGTCAACCTTCACATTATGATGCAGAACATGGACAACAGTATCTACTGGTCAGGGAGAATGTAGAAGAGTGTAATTCCCTATTTCTCACCGACAAGGAAAAACAAAGCTAAGGTGCATGAGTGATGTCATGAGTGAATGACCAACAGTTTCAAATGTGGTAGAGAAATATCCTAGGTTGAAGCCAGGATGTGTTTCCTTTGCCTGTAGAAAAGAGCAACAAGAGCAGCTTTTGTGGTTAGCTCTTCCAAGTTCAAACTCATGAAAGGGAAGTTACAGCTAAATAGTTCACAGGGTCCGTGGTGTCCATCCATTCAGGTGGACTTGGGGTCTGGGAATTTTTGTTGTTGTTACTGTTGGTTTTGTAATTCTCTAACACTTCTAGCATGCCTTCAGAGCACACAGCTAGTTCTGAACCCAACGGGAACAGGAAATGTATAATTTTGTAATACAGTAGTTTAGACATGGTCTGCTTAGTGCTCAAATTCCTCTGTATAGTATATGTGTTCCATCTTGCAGTGTAGGATGTTACTGTATATCATCTATCAAGACAGCACCAAGTAGAATTATTTTAGTTTTTAAACTACTGTTATAAATTTAGAAGTTGCTGGATGTCAGAAGAACTTATTTTTTGTAGTAGTAGTCCCCTAAGGGGCAATTTAAAGAAGTTATCTGGAAGAAAATATGAGTGTGTTAAGCGTGCTTATCCAAAGGCACTCTGAGTTTTCCTCTTGGCAGTTACCATGATCAAAGAAAAGCTGGAGGACAAGTTACCAAATGCCAGGTCTTGTATAAAGCTGAATCTTGAAGGCAATTTCTTGTCTTTGGTTGAAATGATTATTTTGCAACTGAATCTTGAAGCTCATTTTTGCAGCTAAATCAAAGAGATACATTACTAGAAGCAAAAGTTCAGATTCTGTTTTCATTAAGTAACCAGAATAGTCACTGAGAGAAACATGCAAATGTCCTGTTTGCTAAAAAATCAGTGAAAGTTTTGCTTTGTTAAGGATATATTTGTTCATTTAAAATAAAAAGGCAACTATGTAATTATAATGTATCCATTATAGTCACTACATAGCTCATCCTATCACACTGCTGTCTTTACTGCTTTGTTAAAATCAAATCATGAATGGAAAGAAGCAGGGTGAGCAGAGCCTGAGCAAATTGCATTACATTGCTGGAGTGGATAGGGAAAACAGAGAGAGGAATTTACAGCCACATAGCAGTATCCTTTGGTGGAAGTGCTTACCCCCGCTTGGTCTGTTCAGCCCAGAGTTCACAAATTCTCTGGAACTATTGCTGGACACGAAGCCCTTGTATAACTCTATAAATGAGCAGAGCAATATAGCATCTTTCCCTGGTTAGACAATGACCCATTCTGGCTCTCAGTGACCCCTCCTCATTTATTTTGTTTCCATCATATCTTGACTACATTGCAGCAGTTGTGATGCGCTGCTGTAAGAGCTTCCAACTTCCTATAGGAAGCTCCATTTAATCAGGAAAATTAGCAGCTTGTCTTCTCAAAACAGAGGTATGGATCATAGTTCTGTTCTTTTATATTTGTGTTACTAGGAAAATACCTACCTGCTTCTTCTGAAGCAAAGGCATGTTTAATGAAGTCTATCAGCATCTTCTACCCTAACAAAATGAATGTGCTAATGATAAACATACAGCAAATTATTACTGGAAAATAATAATTTCCAGCATTTAGTCACCCTCAGTGAAGGGTTTTGTTCCAAATATATCTACGTGGAATTTCCCATGCTGCAACTTATGTCCATTTCCTGTCCTTTCACCATGCACATCTGAGAAGCACCTGATTCCATCTTCTCTTTAATGAACAATTAGGTAGCTGAAGACTGAAATTAGGTTAGCTCAGGCTGAACAAACCCAGCCTTTTCTCTCAGCCTTTTCTTGTATATCAAATGAGGGACTATGGGGTGCACCGGAAAGATGTCTGTAGAGGTGATGGGGGGGGGCACAAAGTCCCTGGGCATATGACATAATACAAAATATCTACCTAGGTGCAGCCAGAAGTTAATATAAATAATAATTCATCATGATAGTAGTTTATAAAACTCCAACTCCTTCTTGTCTTTCATATACAAGGGATCACTGAATTTGTCTATATAAGTAAGGATTTTTCTGATAAAGCAGGTAAAGAGGGTAAATATAAGCAATTAATATTGATAAAAGTGGCTGGTGAGTTACTGTGTATAAATTACCTACAACAGCAAAACTGCTTCTAGATTCTTTATAAAGTCCCTCTCCATGCCCCAAAAATAGCTGCTAAGACTCTCCTGAAGCACAGGTTCCATCCAAGCAGCTAGTACTGTGAACTCTGGAGATTTTCAGCCCAGTTCCTAGGGTGTTGACCATGACAAAAGCAACCTTCATAAAAGCATGGTGGTGATTTTGGGATAGGAAAACCTTAGAGAAGAGACTCAATGCTGAGATTCTTTCTATAGGAATTGAATTTATGGGTCATTTGTTTCCCAGCAATGAAGAAGTAAGTTTCTTGGCCTAGGTTATAGGGATGTCCTTCTGTGTTGGGCTTGTTTACTTGGATTTTGTATGTTGGAATGGATTTAGCCCTTAGATACTGAGTCACCGTAACAGATGTTCTTTTGATCCTGCACAATGAGAACTGCCAAAACAAAGAAAAGCTATCATAAAATACTAGTACTGCTAACAATTTACTTTATGTGTCATAAATGATAGGAAAATCAAACAATGAAAAAGGTAAGCATCTAGAATTTTGCCAAATATATTCTAAAATGACTCTTCAATAATTAAGAGATTTTACACTTTTAGGGCAAAGTAGGACATATTTCTTAAAGAGAAATACTCAATCTGTCAACCTGCTTTTAACATTTTATTTTGCATCCTTCTGAGGGGTGAGACTTCTCTGATGTCAGCTCTGTTTTGAGAAACAGCAGGCACTAAATGCTAGCTCTGAGTTAAAAGTAGTATGTTAGAAAATTGAGATAGACATCATAATGTTTATTTGATTCTCTTCTAGAATGAAAAAGTTCTAAACAATCTAAATGTTAATTATCATAATCACCTTTAAAACCCNCTCTGGTCCAATATAAATTTGGTCAAGTTAGAAGCCTTTGGTATGGGGCTTAATAATAAACACTGTCAGAGCCAGGTATCATTATATTTAACTCTCAGGCATTATATAACATCAAAAGGAATCTCTGGATTCTTCAACAGAGGCTTTGTTTAAAAAAAAATGTATTATATATGTGTTTAAAACCATCTTTTATCACTCCTCAAGAACAGTACTTTAGCTTTGGAGGAATATTTGGCAGGTTATTTTATTGGTTTAAATGCATACATGACTGACATGAATTACTATAATAAATGTTCTGTAATTTCCCCTCTGGTTATAGGGGAAAGAATCCATATCTATGTTCCTCTTTTGCATTATATAAAAAAGTTGGATAATCACAAATGGGTGTTGGAACAGTTCACAGTACTGGTGCAAGGGCTTTCAATACTGTGCTGCCTTGCATCTTTAGATTCCCTGCAATGTCTTTAGAGCAAAGTTTAGTACATGGGGGCTACAAGAAAGAGCACCCTTGTTTATTCCCCTGCACAACTGCTGATATCCAATGGACATCTTAGGTATTAATGGTAGTGCTGAAGGGATTGCTCTGAGAGCTGCTGAGATCTCTGGACTTGTTTCAGCTATGTGCCTACAGCCAAGCTGAGGACTAGGTTCACTGACTTCAGCTTAGCTATTCTGATAAGCAGGACAGAGCAATCACAGAGCTTGGGCAACTTAGACAAATAGATCTTCAATAAAATGGTTATTTTAAAAAAAAACAGCAAAAATCAGGAAGAAAACTCAAGGGAGGATAGGAAATAAGCTGGACTTAGCTGATGTAGAGTAGGACTGAAAGTAGCTCTGATTTGAGAAAGAACAAATGTTGGGGAAGTCACCAAGAAAATCTTGGTACATCCACACAATGTGAATTGTGAATGTAAATGTGGAGTTGTTTATGTCTGAATAGATGATGCCTGTGCGTGTGACAAAGTACAAATGGTGAGAGTGATCAGAAAGGAAGCAGATTGACAGCCACTCCTGTGACAGATGAGGGAGTGCTGACAACTCACTTTTTATCTACATTTCATTAAGATGGACTATGTTGAAAAGGCAAGTATATTTATAGATGTATTTCCATAGAATAAATTTACTGCAAATTTTAATGAGAACAAAACTTGACAAGCTCTCCTGGTATTTAGGACACATTTGATTTCTGGGGCGTTGGCTCAGTTGTTTCATGGGGGAAGAGTTTACATACAAGATTGGATATGTATGATATGAATAGTAAAGACTCAGATATAGTCTCATGCAACTACAGTCATCTTGCTCATGTTGTTCATGTGGCTGAGAAGTAGCTCAACAACAATGAAAATGGAATCAAATCAACACCTTGACTTGGTTTGTGTTGCAACTGCATGAATGCTGTTGCTGACATTCAGGGAGGGTGCAGCCATGTGGTGGCCCAGGCTTGGCTTGACTGTTGTGCCAGTAGCTTTGGTGACAAACATGCAGTTGAAATAACAGATACTCATAGCATCACAATCACCTGCAGAGATAAAAAGTTGAATTTCAGAAATGTAGAAATGTATTTGGATGTACATTCAATTAATAATGCACAGTGATTGAGAAAAAATGTATATCATACCTTATAACTGACACTAGACATTCAAGAGGCAATATAAAGTTTTTCTGATGAGATGCTTTCTTACGAAAGCACAGTACTCGAGATGGTTGGAAACTAGAATTTCCATTCTGTGGCTAATTGAGACAGTACAAAAATATTTGTTCCAATTTAAATTGGAACAGAAAGTAAAGCTTTCCAGTGAAGCAAAACCTTTCAAACATTAAAATTTATGACTCACAGAGCATTTAATGTTGAGAATATCAGTTTCAATGAAGTTTCAGGAGGATAAAAGCTGTTCGTGTTCATTGTTCAGATGAATTAAATTATACGCTGTCATTTCTTTGCAATATTAAGGCAATACAAATATTAATCAACAGTCAACTTGAAATACTTATATTCTCTGACTGATATATTTTCCTTTACTGAAATAGCAACATTATTGTGATATGATCACATTCAAAGTATCAATCAGCATGTTCCTGTGAAATGTTTCATTTTCAGTGAAACTGCGTTTTCTGATGGGGACAAATTTTCACTGAATTTCTAATCATCTGTAGCCAGCAGAAAACAGCTGGAGTTTTTGCTGGCATGTGTGTCCTGCTGCCAACACTGCTAAAAGGAGCAATGCTCCAAAACAGAGCATTAGGTGGTCTTCTAGTAGCTATTTTATTGTTACCTTTTAGCACTTGTGTTATAACTCTTCCAGTTATATTGCTTGTTTAAGGTTGTGTATTTCTGCAGGAAAGTTAAGAAAACACTAACTTAATGATCTGCTTTTCAAAGCTCTAATAATTATCTTATCTTAAAACTGGGAATGCATAAATCATAATTCACCTGTGCAGCAGATCATGAACCAGAATACATCTTGAATGGAAGAGGACAGTGGAGAAAAGACATGACGTGACTGTGTTAGCGTAGGCAGTCTCCTGTAGACCCAGAGAAGTGGGCCTTTTAGCCCTACAAGAACAGGGTTTTTTTTAATTTTTCATCTCAAAGCTAGTTAGAACAAGGAGCCAACCACTTCAAGACCTGAGCTAGAGTGCTGCATACCCATTTGGGTTTTGCTCTTAAGAAATATATATGAACAAGGTGGGACTCGCAAGGAGATCACCCTCACTTCATTTGAGTTATGAACAAACCTGAAATATGAGGAAGGAAGTGGGATTATTTAATGTAGGGAAGAGAAGACCGAGATAGGTCTAAACTGCAGCAAAAAAAGACATTCATATTACACATTGGGAAAAGCTTTAGGAGAACAGAGCAAAGCATTGGAAAGCTTTTTGTGGGGAAACTGCAGAGACTGTGATTGAAGTTTTCTAAGAACAGGTTGGGCAGACATCTGGCCAGATGCTGTGGACAGGACCAGATGATCTCTGCAAGACTTTTCTGTTCTTTGTCTCCATCTGTAATTCCATGACTCTAAACTATGAGGGTGGCTTCCCCTAACTTTGGGAATCACTGATGCACGGAGACCTTTCCCCTTCTCTGTTCTCAGTCTAGCTCTTAGTCTCCTAGAAAACAAACAGCAGCTATAGCAGGAGCATCAGGACTGGTAGTTGAGTGTGGTTGCAATGTCCTTCTGCAGCTTCATAAGCTGCTGTTACTGCTAATACTTTGATTTGGGCTCTGAATCAAACCAGAGGGCAGATGGACATCCCTCCCCTTTGGGCTTAATCACTGTGTCTTGCCAGCTTGTGCTTATGGTGTACAGATGTGCGGCTGGCCTTACACACTGGATTTGATGTGCCCTGCTTCTATAATCCTATTGCAAACCAGGTTCTGGAGCCAGAATTTTCATTAGTTATAGAGTATTTTTTCTGATTTGGGGGACAGAAAAATTTCTATTTAGGATATTCATCATCTGTTAAATTCCTAGCATGAAGGGATTTGCAAAATGTTGTTATTGTTATTCTGGGCACTTCAGCATGAGCTGGGTTATATCTTTGGCTTTAGGAGGCTGGTGTTTCAGGCAAGTCAAATTATTTTTTTACTTCAGTTTCACATTTTTTTCCCTACTACACACTGGCCCTGTAAGATAGAATAAAATAATCTTTGCAACGCATTCTACAATGTGTGGAGAAGTTCCTTATTTTTTTTTTGTTTGTTTTTTTTTCATTTTGTTAGTCAGAATATATCCCCTTTAGCAACAATGTAAGATTTTGTGGAGAGTATGAGAGAAGGAATGCTTTGGTTTCACTTCATAATGATCATACAAGACAAAATTTTTCACTTAGTATTTGGCAATTAGATAGACTCTTTAAACTCTAGTAGAATCACTATGTAAACATGCAAGCATGTAAAAGTGCTCAGATGATGAAAATGAACCTCTCTTGAATTCAAGGAAGTCACCTGTTGGGGAAGGCCAGATTTTATTATTAATCAGAACAATTACGTTATACTACCCACAGTCTAATAAAATGAGCTGGATAGCTACGGAAGAAAAATCCTGGAGTCAGACATCTGCATTCCAGGAAGGCCGGCTATTGGTCCAGAAGTTGCAGTGGAAGTGGACATCTCTGTAAAGATTAAGAGCCAAAAAGGCACATGATTATTGATTTAAGGAACCTGAACTTTCGCCCAATACTTTGGAAATTACTGAAAGAACTAATTCTGGAGGAAATTATGCCACAAGTAATGACCTGGTGGCAAATGAGAAGGCAAATTTTAAGACTGACAAATAGATGTACCAGGACATATCTGCTAGGCCAGTAAACAATCACGTGCCCTTCTCAACATAACTAGTTAAATCTTGATCAGCTTTCATAGCCTATAAAGGAAAAATGCCTGCAGGCTGGCATTTGTGCTCTCAAACAGGAGAACTGTTGTTCCAGGTGTTTGTGCAGTCATGTAGGTAGCACTGCAACCAAGAGCCTTACAGAGTGCTACATCAGAGCACGGCTCGCTGAGAGGCTGTTGTGCTTCAGGGAGACCAGGGGGGGCCTGGATGACCATCTAGCTGTTTCGATATTTGGTGCAGCTGAGCCAAGCCAGTTTCTTTGCATTCCAGTCTTTTCATTGTTTTTAAATGCCTCCACAGAAGGCAGGAAGAATAACTGAATGTATTGTTCCTGATTGTACAAGCCAGCCTGATGAAGAGAATCTTATTAAATCATTAGAATAACATTTAGAAGCTTAGCCACAATTCAGTCTCATCATCGTGATTTAAATAAACATCATTTTCCTGTTTCTTCCACTCCAGCAGTTGGGAGCAGGTGCTGGTGCTCTGTAGGGACTCATAACCTCATTCCTTGTTGTGTTCTTTATTTCTATTGGAACAAGTATCTGCTTTAATCCTGAAATAATTCGTACAAAGCTGGAGGCTGTTCTTTGAATGTACAGAGTCTGAGGATTGTCTGTGTTTTGCCTGATACTAATTATTTTCTCAGTTTGTCTTGGCACTTTGCTGTGGTAATGAGTGTTTACCTTGAATTCCCTGCTGGCTATGCTGTGGAAGGAACAGACAAGATATCAGTAGCAAAGGAAATATATCAAATTAAACTACATTCTGTCAGTAAATTAATTTCATTAGCATATGAAAATTACTGTGACTCAAATAGAAATTGGCATGATGAATTTGGATCTGGGTTTTAAAACCCCAATATTTATTGTTTGACAGACTGGATATTTTGGTTCATGTCCCATATTACATGCTAGAAGTTGGAGTCATGCATGAAACCTGGATCACATTTTGGTGCCAGATAACCTTATACAGCCCAATTTTACCAAACAATTCCCTGGTTCTGATCTTTTCACTCACCTTTTGACTTTGCTTATGTGAAGTGAGAATAAATTAATTATTCTGTCATGACAGGTCTTCTTTTTCTCAGTCCACTATACTGATGAAGTAAACCTAAATAAGAAAAAGAACATGCATTAATATTCTTGAGAACTCATCATTTCTGTAGAAAAGTTATTGTATAAAACATTGTTGCTTGTATCAGAGCCTTCTCTTTTGAAAATAAAATTTATTACAGCTATTGATACTGTTTTATGCTTAAATAAGAAGAGTAACATTCATCTTTAAAATATGCAGTTTGTTCTTTCAAAGTAGGAAATATCAGGCTCATCACAGATGCTTTTTCCTGTATGCAGTCAGTGTACTTCTCTAAATTACCTCCATTTATGTAGAAGATGACTAGTTTATAACTGCAGTTTACAGATAGGATTATTGCATTGAATTGAAAAGTGTCAAAGTAGGGCTTGTAAGATATTCTGCTTTGTGGCAGTGTGGTACAGACAGTAATACCTAATATGACTTAAATCCTGAGTCAGCAGACATGCTCCTTAGATCTTGGGCTGAATTTACCTTATGCATAACTAAGTCCTATTCCTTATTCTGCTTTTATCGTGCTGCTATATGGAAATGCACATACTTTAAAGGTGGAGAGAGAAAACTTTATATTTACTACGTTGCCCCCTATTTGGCTATGAATCATTTGCCCTAGACCCTTAACACAATGGCAGAGAGTTGAAGTGGCAAAGCCAGAACCAGAATCTGTGGTAAAATCACAGCCCTATCAAAGCTAAATGGAGCTTTTCTGAATCTTGCCCCTTTTTCCTTGTTTTGCCTTGAGTGGTAAGGCATTTTGACTGCCAACATAAATACGCCAAGCTAAAAGATTGTCAGTCCTCCAGAAACTACATCCAGAAGGACTTTGACAGGAGAGAAGCGCAAGAACTCCAAACCTAAAGTGACAGTTGTCTTGGACACACTGGGCCATAGCTGTCCATTGACTAACCACTTCAGGATGCTGTAAGGGGTGAGTTTGCCCTGGTACATTTATGTCTACCAACAATCCTCTGGAGTAAATCATCTGCATATTTTTTCCAAGTACTTCTCAAAATGCAGACATGGAATTGCTTAGAGCCCCAGATGGAGCCAAACCGATACTTGGAAACTGAACACCTGGCATCACCTCCTGACCGCAGTACAGCCTCCTTAGGTCTTCCCAAACATAGAATGCAAAATGAAAGCAACCATATACAGAGCCTGATTTCAGGCCACATCATAATGTTTCCTTAGCAGCACCTGCACTGATTTGACTTAGTGCTTCTCTCTCAAACAAGGCACTACAGGGTGGTAGAGGTGCTGGTGAAGACACATTTTCTCCACCATTTGGTGTGGAGGACCCACATTATAGATCCTTATATTAAATATGGCACAATGATTTAAAAAAAAAAAAAATCATCAAAGATTTTGGTACAGCTGGCAGAAAATATGCATTAAAAGCACTGCATGTGTTTTCAAATTAGAGAATGATTCAGATGGAAAAACACCTCCTGTAAAGTTGACTGCTATATGAATATACAGACATCTGAAAGCTGTTGAAAGAAAAATAGTTAAGAAAATTTGCTTTCTCTGTTTAATTAAACAGAGTAATGACACTAAATAATAATATACTTTTCATGATATTTGTTCATAAAGTGAGTATTTCTAATGATCACATGCACTGAAATACTCAAGCTAGGAGCTGTAGCCAGACAACTATGCAATTTTGAACTGTAATATAATGTCTCATTTGTTAGGTTTCATATCTGAGTGAGTCCTTCAGTTCAAATGCATTTGAAAGCATTTGTGTAAAATTAACTGATAAATAATCACTGGAGAAATGAAGATGAGGTAGTTTAAAGCAACACCTGGGCAAAGGTCTGTAAGTTAGCTTAAGACTCAGGGAACAACCGTGGTGCAGTTTTGTCTCCTTCAGTCTCAAGTTTGTGATTTCTCAGCTGAATTTATGAATCCACTCATGAAACAGCTGTGTCTGTTCATTGCAGGACAGTTTTTTAACAGTATGATGCCACCTGACCTGAGAAGGTCCTGAGAAAGGTCTTCTGAGTTTCAAGTGAAAACAGACAACAACCAAGTTTCTAAAATTGTGTCATTCAATATGAGATACTGAATGTCCTCTCTGTGGTACACTGTACTGCATTTTTCCTGTTTTCGCATTTCTCTGTCGACTAAAATATTCCACCACAGTGCTCCATTCAAATTGGACAGTCACCTCCAGAACTGGGTTTCTGCTGTTGAATAGAGTTTTTGCGGCCTGTCTTCTGCTGCTGAGGGTGTCTGAAAATTAACAAGAGGGTATCGGGGGGAAAACAAACAAACAAACAAACCAAGTTATTTTCAGAAACTGTTTGTATTACTATGTTTGTGGGATTATTAATCAACATTTGCATGTTAACTGCATCCAATTGTGTAGCAGGTAGTCAGATTAGAAGACTTAAAATAACCTTTAGGCTTTGCAATTTCAATTACCTACCAAAAAACATCTACTCCCTTTGGTATAATGAACCACAGCCAGAAAAATTCATCCTAAGCCAGGGTAACATTAAATTCAGAGAAGTGTTGAAGATATTTTCAAGATATTTTTCAAAACACTGTGGTCTGGAGGACTTTAGGTTGTAAAATTGTGACTGACTGGCTCTGGTTTGAAGTGCACTGTAAGATAAATGCTGTTATGTGTAATGTCTGGTGCAAGAAATGCCTGATTTTTTTTTTTAATTATTTTTTTATTATTTTTCCTCTCCTCAGAACTATGCAGCCGAGCTCAGGCAGAGCTGTGACTGTCTGGTAAAACAGCATGGCAAAGTACCAATAATGACTTATACACTGATATTGAAATGGATGTGCTTTTCAGGAGATATGGAAATAATGGTCATACTGGTGGAATAGTAGTGGCAGCTAGGGTTATGAAGGGAAAAAAAACCAGATAAACTTGAATCAATCAAAATTGCTTTAGCAGGGTTGTAGAAGAATTTCTACTGGCATAGATGTCTCTGGACTCAGAGAGATGGCTTAAAATACTCCTCAGATTTGTGGAAGGAAGAGACAATCATTGGCAATGTTACTTTGGGAGGTCAAAACTGTAACCCTGGCACATGTATTCATTGTAAACAACCTGCTCACTTGTACTTGCTTTAGGTAAATAAAGAAAACCTTACCTTGTCCTAAGAATCTTGGGCTGAGTGAATAAGAACTAATTTAGATTAAACTAAAGAGGATAAAAAATAGGATGTTAGCTATGGGTTTGTCACCCGTTCAGACAGACTGAAGTTTCATCTGCTCACTCTGTGAATCAATTGAAAACGAGCCAGTTTCCATCTAGAACCAGCATCACAAGGTTAGTGTGGCACAGCACCAGAGGCAGTAAGCTCTGCTGAGAACCTGGATAGTGTTGGGCACAGGGGAAAGTATGTTAAATAAACACTCTGAACCTTATCTGTGCATATGCCAGAGCTGCCCAGGAGGGACTCTGCTAGCTGCAGCCCAGACATTGATGAAGCTGTCTCTGCAGTCTCTGCTTTCATCCTTCTCTTTGCAGCATGTTAACTTAATATTATTTGAGTTTGTAGTGAGGTCTCACCTCAGACTTTATTCTAAATAGAATCAGGAGTAGGCCAAAGCTGTGTAATAATCCAAAATTAAAAATCACGAGGGAAGGCTCTGAGATGTGTCACTCTCCATATTTAAAAACTTTTCTGAGATTGTGGTAACTGAAGCAGAAATTGCCCTTTTGCAGAGAAGAGCATCTTCAGCATTTCTGACCTTTGTATCAGTATTTTAGCGCTTTATTCATTCCATCTGGTTTAGAAGCAAGAATACTCAAATTAAATTGGCTGTGCTGTGTATTTTCAAAATTCTTTGAGCAAGTTACCTTTAACTTATTGATGTCTGAATGCTAGCTGTAATCTGTCCTGCTGATAAACTAATCCCTGCTCACATTATTGCTATGTATTCGAATATAGTGCTTGAAAATGTTTTTACTTAGTTTTGCATAGCCCTAGGAGTGGAACAGCACTGGATTTACAACAAAACAGCAACTCTCCAGCTCTGTAGTTCATATGGTTACACCTCCAGCGCTTTCCCAATAGTTTGATAAAGGATAAGGCAATATAAGATCAGTTTTGGTGAACACAGAACACATTGCTATTGGACTCATTTCTATGCATTCCAGATCAAGATGTTTTAAGAAGGCATTACATCTAGTCTTGAGGAAAGCATGTTATTTCTTAAGGAAAATTTTTATTTCAGGGCAATGGAAGATGACTAGGATTATTTTCTCTTCAGCCCAAAAGAAGACAATCCAGTTCTAAAATCCTGTATTTGCTATGATTCCCTTCTGTTACTTTGGTTTTGTTGTTTGTTTTCCTTGGGGGTGGAAGGGGTTTTTCATGAATGTCTTGTTTAATAACCCTCTTCAGTGACAAATTATGGTAAATCTGGACAACACTAGATGATTAATAGTCCACTGGTAGGCGCTGTCTTCCACAAATGCTTCTGGTGGCCTCTAGGAAGCCATAGCAGAAACGTGCCTGTGTGGCACCATTGGGGTGTTATTCCCTGTGGCATTCATGCAAGTAGACACAGGCTGGCTGGAGCTCTCCTCAGCCTGGGAAGATGCCAAGTGGGTGAAGCTTCTGTTTCACCTCCTCCACAGATGCTCTTTGTGTGACTCATCTGGCACCAGGGCTGCATCTAAAGTCATTTATGTCCATCTATATTATTCAGAAACAATGGGCATGCTGAAAAAGAATTTTAATCTTTTCTTCTGAAAATATAAAGATAGATACATATATTGTAGTTAAAGGTTAATAAAGTAGAGTTATATAGTGTATTTATAACTTTTGAACTGGTTTAGAGTGGAACTCAGTATCCATTTATGTGGAGTATAAAGATTGCTTGATGGAATTGCATTCTTCTGCAAAAATGCATGTCTTTTAAAATATTCTTCTGTTTCTTAATTTATTTCATTGCAGTTTTGTTATCTGCTCACTGTTATTTCAAGATGCAGAAAACAGTGTCCAGAACACAGTCTTTAGTGCAAAGGTACTGAAGAAATATTTCCTAAATAGAACAGAATATTTCAGCAGCAGTACAACTTTTAGGGAAACAAACAAACACCACCAACAAACCAAGCTCCTATGTATTTTCTTTTTAAAAATAGACAAAGCCTCGTGATGGTGATAGGGAAACAGTGATTTGTCCTTTGTGACAACTGATGAGATTGCTTAAGAGGATATTCTTTTAACAATTAGCGATTTTGTTAATTGTTAGGATAAGACCTAATTCAAGTAGTGACAGGCAAGTTAAGTATCAGGGAATTATTTTTTCAAAAGGGCTGAACTCTGTTAATCTGAAAAGTGGGTATAAGCCTGTGCAGGCAGAGATGAGATTTGGACCAGAGCAGCCCCTGTGCTAGGGAACCCTATATCCAGCAAGTAAATGCAAGAGCATGTTGCAATTCTAATATTACAGTAAAAATACCTGAAAAGACCAGAGATTAATTCTGAGGAATTCAAAAGGAGTGGGGGTATGAGGTAAATAACTGTTGATTCATGCATGGAATTAGGAAAACACCGCTGCTCCTCAGCAAAATAGGAAACATCCTGAACACAGAGAGGTACAACATTTTTTAGTCCTCCCTCAGCGGTGGTTATTTAGGAAACAGGGATTCCAGAAAATAAAAGGATTCACTGTTTTATTTATCCAGTCATGTCATCAGTGTTTCTGTCTTCATGCATGGAGGGAGTTGACCTGAGTTTCCGAGTGTCTCTCCTGTTGCAGTGACGGTCATCCCTTCAGCCGAGTCCCATCCCCACTGCTGTCTGTAACAAAGTTCGCATTGCACAAGGTGCTGAAAAATAAGCTTGTCAACAATCATTTGTCTAGCTTACAAGTTACATGAACTTCTAAAGAGAGGTGCCTCAACTGACAAGAATATAGAGACAATGTGTATAGAGAGAGGGGGAGCATCTTTTTTTTATTGGCTTGTGTCCCCTAGAGACAAAAAAGAGCGGGTACAGTGCTTCCAGTCCAAATCAGGAATGATTTAAATCTACTGCTGCGTATTCATCTCAGACCAATGAAATTTATTTAAAAAAAAAAGACAAACCCAAAACTCTAAAAACTTTTGTGATTTTCACTAGAGCATTTCTGGTTCAGAATATGGCTGGGAAAACAGGTTAGTTGATATCAGTGAACAGGGAAAGAGAATGGAAGAAAAGTTAAGACTGTACCTTAGTTCTGCTTCTGCTTTTGAGTGTGGAATGGTATCCTAAGAAGCAAAGTAATGGAGAACTAAACTTCAAATGGTAAATAAATGGCATCAGACCCCTTTCTATAAGGAATATGTATAAGCATTTATTTATAAAATGCTGTGTGTGAAAAATTATAATATCCAGGGCTTTTTATAAATCTATCACATCAACCATAACCTGAATGATTAATTATTTTCAGCTAGAGAAACACTACCTGCACTTTTCCAACTAGAAAATAAGAAAACATAAAGGCAGATGGATGCACTGTGATTACATCTGTCTGAGAAATACCTACCTGTAGAACGATAGCACGATCACGACAAATTTTATTCTGAGATATAATGGCATAAATGTGTAGAAGTTGTTCTGTGAAAAATACAGGAAAGAATACATAAAAACTTCATCTGCAGAAGAAATACTGAAAATGATATGGTTATGGATCATGTGGAAATGACTGTCAGCTGAATGATCCAAAGTCAGATGATATAAGTAAGTCATCGTAAAAGCAGTATTTACAACTGTTAGAAATTGCAAGTTCACATGGTGATTGTGAGTACTAGTGATATATGGTACATTGATGAAGAGAGTTTTTGTATTTCTCTGTCCAACACAAAGATAATTCAGGTGAAGATTTTCATCAGTGCTATGTAGGAAGGTTATCTGATTTATTAAATGATCATGATTTTCTTGCAAAATACCAAAAAATACATCCTGTATGTTTTCCTATGACCCTTTTCCTGCCCTATGTCTTAGTATTTTTCTGTCTCAAATTTATGAATTACTTAACTGCTTGTTAGTACGACAGTTCAAATGCCCTTAAAACGTGCTGAGATTGTTGCAAAAATTAAAACAAGATATTGAATTTCCTATATTCTTGACTTTTCTCTCTTGCCTTTGGTTAATGTGACTTAAGTTGAGTTTTCAGTGTTCCAAATCTGCACACTCTGTTTTAAATGATAAATTGGTAGATTATATTTATTTTATATTGAGCTTTGAGAGAATCTTCTAGGCTTAAAAAATAGCTTGGTGCAGTCACATGGTGAAATCTATGTGGTGCTCCACTGCATGGATTACATTAGTTATTAGACATTCAAAGTAAAATTTAAAAACAAGCAAGTACAAATCAACACATTCCAGATGGTTTTCCAATTGTAAAGTCTCCAAATATTTTATGTGTTGACAATGACTAACTTGGAGCTATAATTTGCTCTGGAAAGTGCATCCTACACACCCCATCACTGGCAGAGATAAAGTCTCAATGAAATATTTTAGCTTAATCAATTTGCACACCCACATTCTGCCTGCGGACAGAATAGAAACTACCAGCTGGCTTTGAAGAAGGCCGAGCACACAGGATTTCCTGGCTTCTCCCTTGCAGAACGCCTGCACTGGCTTGTTAAATACCCTCACAGGCTACATGGCAAACTCTGCAGGGTCAGGGCACAAGCACTGGCTGGCACCAGCGGACCCTGATGGTGTTGGCATACTGTTTGTGGGACAGCCTAAGCCCGGGCAATTCCCAGAATGGAAAATGGGCCATGGTTTGGGTCAGGAAGAGGGCTTAGCCATACAGACATGAGCTGGTCAGTGTTTTGTTCAGAATTAGTTTCCTGGTCTAGGTGAGCTCTAAGTGTTTGAAGGTCTACATCTCTGCCCAAAGGATTCTACGAAATAAAGGGTGCCAGGGAGCAGCACCTGACCCTAAGGCCAAGTGTTGCAACTGCCATGAATCCATGCAGTTTACGGATAACACCTTCTGCAGCTGATACCCGTGTGCATACAGCATAACCTCTGGATCTCTTCTGGGCCCTGTGGATAGCTTTGCAGCCCTCGGCATTATTTAATGTGTGCTTTTCCAGTTCAAGTTCCCTGACAGAATGTGAGAACTGAGTTGCAGGCTGCCATGGTGGTGGTGGTACATCACAAAATACCACCACATGTATCGCCTACCTCTGGGCTGTGGCACAGGGAACGTGGGAGCATTGAGGGTTCAAAGTCTGCCCAGATAAAGTTGAAGGAGTGTGGATACTGTGGTAGATGGAGCCAATCTCGCAGACCCCATCCAGCCTTGGAAGCAGTCCTTAGGGTGAGCTGTTGTCAAAAACCTTCCCAGGCTTTGCATGGGAGAGAACAAAAAGGGCTACCAGCTAATTGGTGTGGACAAGTAAGGCTCAGTGTTTGATAACTCCTCTGGTTGCCCAGCATAGATATATCCAAAATTACTTGTGTTGCCGCAGAATAATCATGTGTATTTAAAAGGGGGAAAGTGCTCTGTACACTCTTCCGTGTATCGCTTCTTCCTTCACATGGGATTACTCTTTTCCCAAGTAGTGTTGTCACCTCTGAGTTTCCCAAGCCCTTTTTTCCTAGAAGCCTTTGAAGTTTTCACTTCATTATTGGAGTGCATAGTGGTTGTGTCAGAGCAGTAACTTTTCCCTAGCTGCCAAATATCTGCTATCGCCATATACATCCACATCAGTTTGGCAATTCAACTCCATAAAAGTGGAGTGAGCTGGATGCTTCCAGGAACCGCTGGCTCTGTAGCTCAAGCACTGAATGTGTTTGCATTCACGGTGCCCTTCTGACAGGCCTCGACTTCCAGCGAGCGCTGGAAATTCCAGACAAAGCCATGGTAACCCTGTTTTCAGTGAGATGGAGCAGTGAGTGATGAACATGCCTGATGCCTTAATCTTTGCATATGTTGGCTGTTTTCTGTTTATCTTGATGTAATTAACTGAACAGTCCCCATATTAGTTCATTTAGTGTCATGAGAACTGGTATCTTCCTCTCGTATCAGCTGCAGCTGTCCTTTCCTGATCTGACTCCAGTGCACACACTGTACTTCTTTGCAGTGACTCATATGTTGAAAAATGTCGTAACCACATGAAAACTCAGAAGTGACCTAGAGAAAGCACACAGATACATTCAGATATGTAAGTGGTAAATAATACTTAGCACAGACCGAAAGCTCATGGCAAGGCAAGAGGCCTCACTAACAATGGAAGTGAATGGGAACAAGCTGAACCATTCATATTCATTAAGAATAAATGACTGACACATATAGATCCTTCTGGCTGCAAATTATTCTAGGAAGGAGTTTGTAGTGAGGCAGATAATGTACGTAAGAGTTTGCAGCACAGCTCTTGTGAATCAAACTCAAACTTGGAATTAATTGTAAAGCTTATTTTATAAGCTGTTAGATGTTTACAACTTTCCCTCTTCATTGTCTATAGGAAATAATATACAGTCCAGTGGCCCATGGACCATCAAAGATAAATACACCAAATTTTATCATCAATTTTTCTTGCCTGAACAGTTCATTTGTATTTTCATATAACAACAGGCATTCATTTAGAAACTGAGGACTAGCAGGTGATATATTTCTGCTCCAAATAGCAAAACAGTCTCTCCACAGACATTCAAACCTGGTTGCAAAATCACATCTCACGCAACTCAGCCTGCTGCACTGTCAGACCTCATTACAAACTATAGAGGGCAGGTGAGGATTGTAAAGCTGTGCACGGACTTGTACACTCGGTGTTCAAGTGCCTGACAAGGTCTTTGCTTACATGGACCTAAGCCAGACGTTTCTTCCAGACAATGGCTTGTGCTGTCTCCTTCTGTTGAGAGATGACTTTTTAAATTTCAAATGCATTAAGGAGTTCATAATTCAAGATAAAAGGAAACACAGGCGAGAACTGCTTTGTAGATAGAGGCTAACATCAAATATTAATAATGAAAGATATGTAAAGGAAGGACTATTTTTTATGTTTCTCTGTTTCTTTTGTTTTCTCATCACCAGAGGTGAATTTGTGTCAACACTTCTCAAACTATTAATTCAACCGTTCACTCGTGACTGGTGTATGTCATACAGTTTGCCTTGGTCTCACCAGAGTGTCATGTGTTTTCTGGTGCTGCCTCCATATTTAAGGACTGCAAACTGCAGAGCTCTATAGATAGTTGCAATGGGAGTGCTGAGGGGGAAAGCAGCAGTGTATATATTTGTTCTGCTCTTTCCAAATGGCTAATGACAGTTATTTTGGAATAATTACAAATATTGTATTCAGGGGAAGAGTAAAATCAGACTGATCGTTCAGGTCTCTATAAGCATTTGGCAACATCACATTCAGTTCAGTAAATAACTTCTTTCCAGTATAGGCTTGGCAGAAAAAAAAAAAAAAAGTGCAGATGTTTAGATCTTTTAGAGAATACAGAAACTCTGATGCATAAACTAACTGTGCAGTGGGTGGAACAAAATCGCAGCAGAGAGGAAAAAAGAAGTTAAAATTATACAAAGGGATTTTTAAGCTGGTATCAGAGGGAAAGTGGTAATGGTGTAGGAATGCAGGTTTATCCATTTTTCTTCTACTGCATGGTGTCTTTTTAACAAAGATCATACTCAGGAAAAACCTGCCTGGTTTGGAATTTTTTTTAAAATAGTAACTTTCTAAAAAGTTTGTGGGAGTTTATGAAGGACCATGTTGTTGTTGTTTGGTCCTTGTTACTCCTCGAGGAGCATAGGTCTGCAACAACACTATGCCACCGAACCCGGTGGGATAGTGTTGTTGCAATTTCTGTAACAGATTTTGTTTTTTACATGATTGGGTTGTTAGCCCAAAACAAACCCCCCAACCTGGAGGGCCAGGGTGCAACATTTTAGTCTGGCCTGACAAGGCACACAAGCCACCACACCACGACAAGGTAAGTTGCATCAGCTAGTGGTGGATGAAGGACCATAACCAGGTAAAATGAAAGGTTTTCCTCTATACTTTTGATTTGCTTAAACTAAAAATTAAATTTGGAAAGTAAATCCTATATCCTTATTCTTTCACATCCTTAAAAGGGGGAAGCAGGAAGGGAAACAGTAATGAAATCTAGTCTTTTCTTGGTACCTAACCTTGGTTTTAAGGTTTTTTACCTATGTAGAATAGAACACTGACCTAAGTAGATGATCTTATAAAAATGTTTCCTTTCTTAAATTTTTTTATTACTTCTCAAGTCTGTGGTCATCAGATAAGAGCCGCATTTTTTGATGAAAACATGAAGTGAATGACCATTGTACAAAGTATGGTTGGATTTACTGTCTTGACAGACAGAGTCTAACCTTGCTAAGGGTTATCCTCAAAGGACAGCATTTTCATATCAGACATGGGTCTATTTCGATGACTGCTACATACAACATGTCAATAAATTAATAGCTTTATTTTCTAAGCACAGACCAATGCATTTCCAGATGTGTAAATGTAACCATTTATTTACTGCAGGTGGTAAATTCCCGAGAGTGAGTTCTCAAAATCACGAGAGGATGTATTAAATCTTCAGAACAGATGAGAACAAAGCTGGTTTCTTTCCCAGAGTTTTACTCTCAGTACTGAAGCTGAGACACTAAGACCCTGCACATGTCCATTTCAGACTTGGTACATATACAGAAAGTCCCCGTGCTTTGAGAAAAGACATTTGGCAGCTACTAATATGTTAATCAATTGAGTATTGGATTAGCCCAGCAGTTCCCCGGAGCGAATGCATTACTGAGAACAGCAAGTCAATTGCCAACTTGCGTAATTTGCTTCTGTAAGAATTTCATAACCAATGCTGTGAATATTTATCTGATTTTTCTCTCAGTGAATTGATCAGTCCTCCAGGTTGAAGGCATAGGTTTACTGGTAATTCATGGACCTAAGAGTATGGGATTCTTTTATTAAACATGATTTATTTACAAGTGAGTCTGAAAACAACCTTTTCCCTCCCTAGCCTTTCCCAAGAATTACACATAACAGCGAGACTCAGTTTTTACCCTCTGAGCTTATACTTTGTATTTAGCCTTTGTGTTTGATGCTTTATATTCTTGAGTACAAATAAAAGTGTCAATAATGCAAACTAGAGCATTCAGAGTTCTTCCTGAGACTATAGCATCTGTAAAATATTCCAAACCTACCATTTCTCTGGTTTGAAGATATATTATGAATTATTTTTCATTTCTGAAGTATTCAGAAACTAGTCAAGACAGCTTCATTTGTGCTGAACAGCCAGGAGCGCAAGACAAGGATGTAATAGCTCCTCAGCAGTGTCAGCTTCTGCTTTTCAAGCTCAGCACCAAACACCACAAGGTCTGAACTCTTCAAGCAGTTTACATAGAAAACATTTTCTTTCTATTGACATTTTATGAGCATTGTCTTTCCTCTAACACCATCTATCTCTGTTGGTTTACTTGTTTTATTTTTTTTTTTCCTTTCAATGGCAAAAATTCACGAAGAGGAGTAGTTGAGAAGCCGTGCTGGGCAGTACATGTACCATATAGGACCACATCAGCCCACATGCCTCGCAGATTGAAACTGCAGGCAGGTTTCCTATCCACAGCCTTGACCAACTAACATTTTTCTTGGTGGGGGACAAAAGCTTCCTTCTTGAGAACATATGCTCTGCTCCTGCAGCCAAAGGGAGCAGTGAGCTCTAAACACAGCTGCAATTTGCAGTCACAGTTTGGGACATAAACTTCAAACTTGTGTTTCTGTGATATTATAGTGAGTATAGTATAATGTACCCCAAAGGCAGAGTTTTACTCAGTCTGGAAGCTTTCCTGGCCAGAAAGCAGGGTTGAAAGGCAGGAGCAGGGACTTAGATTTTCTTGACAGTAGATTGTTAATTTTGTTTATCTCATTTTAGGGAATTCTAATGGTAATATGACCACTTTTCCCTGAAAACTGGGTTAAAAAAATTGAAGGAAAAGGCCCTTATTTAACTATTTCAGTAGTGTTTCTGATTGTAATTAAAGGAATGTGAGCATTGAACTTGACAATAATTTTAGATGCTATAGTTATTTTCATACCTTGAAACCACTTAATTTAATTTTTGTCCAAAGAATTAGATCCGTTCTTCCTGCTTTTATTTTTATCCAGGAAGATTAGTTTATCCCTATTAGAGACACAATTATGACAAGGCGGTGGAAAATTGCCTAAAGAAACACTGATGCAGTGTTTTAGAGTAAACCTTACACTACCTTCTCTGTCCTTCAGATTTCCACTAGTGTAGGCAACATTACCTTCATTTTCTGTTTCTCAGTAAGCAAGATAGTATTTGTTTCTGTAGCTTTCTGAATCACTTTAAGATTTTAAAGTAGTAGTGCAGTGTTCAATGTTACTGTATGTATGCATTGATCTGATCTTCCTTACAGGGAAACAAACCAGAACTGATTCCTTTGAAATCCCTGAGGTTTTCTCTGTATGGAAAACAGACCAGAACTAACCCTCAAGGTTATCAGGATTGCTGATGGGGGAGTGAAACAAAAGGCTATTTTATTTAGTGTTAGTTTTTAGCTGACTAGCTAAGAGATGAGTCAAAGTAAACTTCTAAATACTTGGGCACTTCCCTTGACGTATTTGCTGTGGCATACTATTGAGCAGCAAAGTAAAAAATTTCCCTGTTATCCAAACCATTGAAAAGTTCCTGTCTTTATGATAGACAAGAGTTAGCAATTCTTTCAGCTGCACAGTTGGGGAGCATGCCAAGATGGGGGTGAAAATGGGGGGGTAGAGTTGAAGGCATAGAAATATACTCTCCTTCCCATGAAGGAAGACTGCAATGGATTGGGACTTTTTGAACCTCCTTACCTGCATTTTTGAGGAGTGAAGGAAAACCACAAAAAGTCTAGGTAATTACGATAAAGCCAGATTGTGCTGGCTAGTACCCATGAACAAAAATAATGCTGTAGTTGTTTATTGTAGTAAATGATGCTTTGATACGTGGATCCAACAAAAACTTGGTTTGAATCAGCAGTGTTTATCTAAAAAGCAATGAAACATGATGTTTACATCTGAGATAAGCAGGGAATCATGCTTAAATGGTTGTATAAATTTTTATGGACACTTGAGTGGCAAAAGTTGCCAGCATAATAAGGCTTTTATAAATGAAATAATGAGGAAATCTCTGCTAGGAAGTGCTTAATTCAACTGAGAGGTAGAATTTCTAATTGGTGCAGAAGCCTCAAAGCTCCCATGGCAGATTATGTAAAACTGGCACACATACCCCACCCCCCCTCAAAAAAAACAAAACAAAACAAAACAAAACAAAACAAAAAACAAACCAAAACCTAAAACCAAAACCAAACCAAAAAAAACCCCTCAAAACCCCCCAAAACCCAAAAACAAAAACAAAAAAACAAACCTGAAACAAACCAAAACAAACAAAGGGGAAAAGGCAGCAGGGAAGGTTAGAAATGTATTGACAAGCCCTAACAGAGAATTAAATGGTATATCTGACAGATTGTGAGGTCTTCAGATGTTTTCTCTACAATATCTGACTGACAGATTTAATTCCCAGAATGAGGATCTGCTAGAGAGAGAAGTACCATCCAATGAGTATCAGTCCTCAGGGCTGGCCAGCCATATCATCACTGAGTTGCTAATAGATTTGTGCCCAATGACACAGAACTTGAGATACTGAAAATTAGTGTGTCAGGAGGGAAAGGTTCTCTGTGTCTCTTCCTTATATGTGTTAATTAGGAAGGATCAGATTCTGTACTTTGTTCACACCAATCAGTATCTTACTCCACAAGCAGATATCAGTGGGACGATGTGGAACAAAGCTTCAGGTAATGAGCAACACGGTGCTCCCTGTCACTAGCTCAGTGATCCTTTTAAATAAACAGTTTTACAGGTCATGCCTCTGTTTTACCCTGTTGCCTATTAAAGTTGTGTTCTTATTCAGCCTCCTCAAATCAAGCATGACCACATAAGTCTGCAGCAAAAAAGTGAATGTGTTAACCTGAAAATTCCATCAACAGTTTTCTATTTCCAATGAGCTAATATAAAATGGAAAGTAATTTTTAAAGTGTCAGAAGGAGGTTTATTAGGCATGAGCCTGTGGTTTAAATGACAGAGATAGGCCATGTCTGACCACCTTCTTTCTTTCAGTCTACCTTTTTACTTCCAGCTGAGAGCGAGGGTGGGCTGTAACAGTGCTGCCACCATGGGCTTTACCTGCTAAGCAGTTTGAATTGCAAGTGAAAATTGTATAGTGCCTGTCTGGTGAAAAGCTCATTTTGTGTTGTGGTCTGCCCCTATTCTCAAATGTTATCCGGGACCTTGGTGCCATATATTATATCTTCAGAGAAATCATCAGATCTAAGACGTCAATAGATATATAAAACTATTTTGCAGTAGCATTGAGATACCCTAGATTATACAAGGAAAATTGGGGAAGACGAGGGAAGGCATTATGCTTTTCAGTGTTGAAAATGAAGAGCAGCCATTTTACTTCAGATCTTAAATGTGAAGTTAAAAGACATGGAAATGAGAAATTACTTATCATCTCTATCTCCAAAATGGGGAAGTAGATAGAGTTAGAATCAGATTTTCAGAGGTGCAAAAAATAGCTATGTCTACAAATGTCAGTGATGGCCAATGAAACTTGAATATTTAATTTCCATGTCTGCTTCAGAAAACCTCTCCCTGTATGACTTCCCTGACTGTGTATGGCCATGGCAGATCCAAGAATCAAGACCAGAACTTTGGACACTGATTAGATTAACTTTTCTTTTTGTTAACACATTACTGCTAGTCTTGATCAAAGCCCTGCTGAGCTATGCTAACCCCAAGCAGGGAGGAGGAGGAGAAAAGTGACACCAAGCTGTAAAGGCTGTGTCACTCTTACACGTCTCTTTATGGAATACGTCTCTGGAGAAATTTCTTGGTCTGCTGATGGTCCCCATGTGCCAAAACTCTATCTCTGCACCCCACCCGACCCCAAAAACCATAAAACTAAAAGTTTCAAAATGTTCTGGACAAAATAAAAAATAATTTTTAAAAAAGGACAACCTCCAAGCACTTTTAAATCCCAAAGGGATTTTCACAGATGCCAGTCTCTGAGTTTGTGACGTTTTGAGTCTCCAGAAAGGAACTATTCCTTTTAACTCATAAAATCTCTTAAAGTGCAGAGATACCCACACCAAGACCTGAGATATGTCCTCCAAGTCCTATTTCAGAAATAGATTTTTATTCAGCATACCAGACTCTTTATTTTGCTGTGGTCTGAATAATACTGAGACATTTTAGCTTTATTGATTTACTGATTTACGTTCAGTGTTATTTCCTGTAATACATTAAGGAAGAGTCTTTTTTTCTGTCATGAGATAAAGGCAGTCGCTGCTGTGGCAACCCTACAATTGATTTAAGGAAAGAGTAAGGAGAAGACTCTGGGAAGGCAAAGCATTTAGGTTTTTTTTGTATTTGGATGCTCAGAACACACTCTAAAAACATTCAGAGGGATTAAAAACAAGTATTGAGAGAACCAAATCTCCCCAGCCCTGGACAGAAACCTGAGCCAATAGTCAAGCTTTACACTGAAACTGGAGAATCAGTAAATTTTGACTCTGTCAAATTTTGGCTCCAGTGAATCCCAGGTTAAGGGAACGCTGTTGTCAGTCCTGTGCTTCCCAGCTGCGTGTGGTTCACTTCACAGGCTCTACCCCAACAAAACCTCACTAACTGTAGTTGCTGTGGTACCTAAAAGAGGCAAAGTTATTTCTCAAATAGCTATGCTACAGAGAAACTGAAGAGCTACAGATCAAGGTCAACAGCTCAGTTGCCAGCAAATATAATTGTTTTATACACTAATAGTAGATATCTCTATCTTTTCCATTTAGGTACAAGGACATTTTTGTGTCAATTACATTGAAGCTGGAAGGATGCTTGTTTTTATGTCCCTACTTAAACACCAGCCTTTGAATGTCTCAGTTCCATGTGGAAGGAAAAGCAGACCTGTTAGGAAATGTAGAAATCTCCTCCCAGCAATCAGGGCACTTAGCAATTGGTGCTGAGCCAAGCTGGTTTAGAGAAGCTGATGCTGATTTAGACGGGGGCTGGGAGGAGGGACTGATGTGAGCCCCAGATCTGACTCATTACTGAAGAATTTCTGAGACTTTGTGAAGTTACTGATAGCAAGAGTTTGCTCGTGGCTGAACAGCTCGGAAGTAGAAATGAACCACTCTCAAGTTTTTTGGTACTCTGCAGTAAGCAACAGACTGTTTCCTTTAGTCAGGTTGAGTTTACATGAGCACACGTAGAGTAACTCCAAAGACCACTGTAGAATGTTTTAGAATGGCAAAAAGTGGTGGATTTGTGTTTATAGATAAAACTGATATCCTCTGAAGTCATAAGAGAGAGATTTGAGGACTTGCATCACTCTGGAAGTATGAAGTGGATGGACTCTGGCCTGGAGTCACTTCATTTAAGATGATCCTTGGAGGGTTAGCGCTGCCTCCTGTAGTATTCCTCCTATAGTTTTAGATGGATAGACATATTGAGACATGTTTGCAAGAGTGATTGAAGTGGATTGCAAACCAAACTGCTTGTTGCATACTTGTTCATAGCCTTTAGATTAGTTGATATACGCTGTCTGGGGTGCTTGCGCTCTCATGAACTTAACTCTGTGGACAATGAGATGATTTCAGTGGGAGGAGAAGCAGATTCACACGATAGGGTGAGGCCTTTCACGTTCAGCTCTAAAAATGGTAAGTTGGTAAGTGTGTGTCTGAATTCTATTTCTGTATAATTATTTCAGGAAGCAATCACAAAAAGCAATCACATAGAAAATTCCCTGGTGTTAATTGCCTTTTGTGGGTCACGATCATGTCAGGCTCAGGGTGAAGTTGTATCCCAGAATGCCTTACCAGTGCTTTTGTCCTATACACAGCATTTCACTTCCAGGTTCCCTCCTGGCTGGAAGCTGAGAATAAGTTAAAAACTAACTAGTCATTTTTTGTGTCCAATCTGTGGTGTTTCAGAAAGGCATTCTGCCAGCACTTTTTTGCAAAGTCTTTGGGTATAAAACTTCACAGGAAAATACTATTAATATTCTAAGGCTGCATGTATTTGCCCAATTGAGTTGATAACTTGGCAAGCAGTTCAATACATGTTAATGCTTGTTTTTTCATTCAGTTGTCATTAGTGAGTGAAAGAATATCTTATATAATATTTGTTATGCTACATCCATTTCTTTTTGTGCATGTAAAAAGAGTAGATAATCATTCTCTGCACTGTTAGCACTACAATTGAATCAGATAAAAGCAGTAGGTGTCAGATGTGATAAGGGACTTCTTGGGGGCTGTTCTTGTAATAATGACATTCACATGTCAAACTGTGGAAAATTAAATTTGAAACTTTTCCTGTTCCTTAAGCTTTAGAAATTAAAAGGGCTTGATATTTTTTGAAGACAGGTAAGTCAACTAGAAAGTCATACTTAGCTCTTTGACTGCAGATTTCTTTGCTCTTTTTTTCTGTTGTCTTTCAGACTTTTTTAGCTGTTGTAAAACTTCTGCCTTTTGCCCTCCAGTGGGTCGTAGCGTACAAGGAAGTCAACAGGGAACAGAAGAATCAGCTAATTTATTTTCAAACTTAAACAAAGATGTTCTCCTCTAATAACAACTGAAGAGAAGAAACAGCACTGCTAGGGCAGTGCTTATAGTACACTGCATTTTGCAAGAAGTGTTTAGAGTGCAAGTTTGGCAGAGAGAACTACTATATATATAGACACTGTGACAGGGAAGTCAGCTTTGATTAATGGAGGGCTCTGAGCTTAAGGCATATTTTAGTGGGGATTTTTTTTAATACACATCTATAGTCAGGTGATCATGAGAGAATCTAGATTTGTTTGCTTTTGTGTTTCCATCTCTTGCTGTTACAAGACTGAGAGCTCAAACTACGTGCACTCCAAAAGTTCAAAATAAAAGTTCACAATATGACAGTTCTTAAATGTACGATTATTTTTTAAATCAAATTATTTTCTGAATACTTTGAGTTGAGTATATTGTATGAGTGTATGAGTGTTTCATAGAAATCTTTCTAGTATGTGTAGGCTCTTCCTTAGAAGACCATGTCTATTATATATGACTTAAACTACAACTGCAATTGATCGCAAATGTTCCCATGTGTATACTTGGGTTCACCTCCCAAAAGAGGGAAATAGATCACTGAATAGACAAGGCTTCTAGTCTTTCTCCTCCACTGCTGTCCCATGTCCCAGCCTGCATTTGTCCCTGAGGCAATGAGGAGGTGTGACAATTAAAAGCTGGCCATTACCTCCTGCAACATGACTGTGCCAGTTCACCAGGAGCACGTGTCACCCTTCCCTGAACAGTGTGGAAATCCAACCCTGGCGCCTCCGGTTGCCTTGCAGTCCCAATGCAGGGAGAACTCTGCTCAGCGTCAGCAGAAATACAGCCTGTGAGAAGCACAACACTGCCTCCCCAGATCACTCTCTCCTTTGTATGCAATCAGCACAACATAATTTCCAGATGAATTTTTTCCTATTTGTCTTCTCTAAAAGGCATATTGGCACTTCCAAGCAAGTAGAAGCTTCTTTATTTCTAAATACCAGCAAGACTGCTTAGAAGGCAGGTGCTTTTATTGAATACAGCTGGCACAGTCTGTCTTTTGATGTTCTCTGGGAAGGGGTTGCAGTAGGAACAAGCAAGCACTGTCACCTGTAGTAAAACTATGGTAAGAAGTCTTACCTATGGGAAATGAAAGCTCTTACACAGAGAGGCTGCGGAGCAACACTAGAGCTGTCCTTTGAACATAGTTTGTGCCTTTACACCTCGCACAGCTTTGATTAAGGTTCAAGGTTGATTTGTACAGCATACTACTGAGTCAGCAAAGATATTTGCTGGGTGCCAAAAGCCAAGGCACTACTGTTCCCAGGGTAATATACCTCTTTTCTAAGGAAAGCTAAATTTCCTGGACATAGCTGGTTGTGAGTCTAGCCAGAGCTAGACTCAAGAGGCATCCCATGGCAAGGCATGGTAGTAGCAGGTCCTTACACAACTGTGAGTGCTGCAGTGCATATGTTTTACAAACCTGAACTACAAACAGACAATACAAAACTCAACATGCAGAAGCTTTGTCTCTTTGAAGTGTGCCTAAAAATTATGAGGTGGCCTAAGAAAGCAATATAATAAATCCAATGCTGTGAAGGCATCTAATTACAATGCGATAGTAGAAAGTACATCTGGAGCATCTCTCACCTCTCAGAGCTAGCTGTCTGAGCCAACACTATAATGAAGGCAATGACATCCATTAGGATTTTGGCTTTAAATCGTCCCAGAGAGTAAGCTTTGCCAGTGCTTTTTGAAAGACCCAGATTGGGCTCATCCTTTTTCAAGAGGCAACAGCAGTGTGACTGGCCCTATCTAGTGCAATAAATGCTGAGTCGAAATGCTTGCCTGGCAAGCAGGAAGCCAGAGTCCAAGTCTCTCACAGATGCATGGATACGGAAGCCCAGCTCTCGGCCCTCATTGCCTGGCACTGGAGTGCACCCTCTGAGCAAGGACTTCTCAGCAACAGGAGCAGGAGGCTCTGTCCAACTTTCAGCTGCAGCTTGAGGCACATTGATGCAAAATACAGAGTTAAACTCAATTTTCTTAGAGTCTCATTAGATTGACTACCCTAATCACCACCTTTTTTGTCACATATGAGTTCAATGAAGAGAGTAATTTCTGTGTAGCAGTTAAGCAAGGCATCCATTTTCAGGAAATGGTCCAGGACGGAGAGATACCCAACCTGGAGTGAGGTGCCAAAGCCCTGGAGAGACCCAGTGTCTCTTCTGTGCAGACCTTGGGCAGAACATACTCTTATCTGAACAAATCCCAAAAAAATCCCTGGCTGTGGAGCCACAAGGGCCATTATGAAGCCCATTTTGAGATTCTTTCCAGGCTTTGCATAAAGCCCACCATAGGAGCAGGTAGTGGATTCTCATTGGGAGGGGCGAAGGGCAAATCCACTAGGCCTTTCAGAAATGTGTATTGGTGATGTGAAACAATATATTTCATGAGGATCACAGTACTTCATTCTGAAAATATTTATATCTACTTAAAGATACAGTCATGAAATTCTCATCCATTGTACCAGTCTTTCTGTATAAAGCTTTTGACAAATGTTCCTGTTAGACTGGGCAATGAAAAATAACCCATCATTTGTTTAAATTATATCATTTTCAAAGAACTATTTAATAAAGAGATTCAATCTTTCTGTTGAGTTACTTCAATATAATATTTGCTTATCAGAAAATTTATTTGATTACAGTCCTTCTAGAATAAGTCTATTATACGATATCTTGTTAGTTATAATGGACTTTAGCCATCACAGAATAACATATTAAATTGATCCCAGGTGGCACAAATAAATGATCTGATTGGTGGTGGCAAGATTCCTGTTCACAGACATTAACCTTGTGAAATAGATGAGGAAATGTAAGGCAAGTGAGTTCAAAAGAGCATGCATTATTTAGGTGACTGGGAGAAATACAAACATTATGCCACATAGTCTGGGAGCTTCAGTAGATGAGATGAATCAAAGAGTGTTAAGAAAAAGAAGGCAGAGGTTATTTTAAGAAAAAAATCTAAAATTTTCCTTCCTGTACAAGCAGGCAAATAAGCATACAGCTTAAATTAGCTGAGATTTTGTGGATGCAAATAGTGTTTACTTTAAGTTCATCTGTAATGCTGGGGAATATTCCTGACCACCATAGGGTATTCCTGAGTCCATAAATTTCCAGGACATCACATCACTCCTATTCAATGGGTGCAAAGACCACATACATGCTCAGCCTGACAACCCCAGAAAGAAAGTTTGCTGGAAACAGCAAGAGTCACCAGCAAATGGGAGCTGCTCTGATAACAGCCGAGGAGAAAAATGTCAGCGTTTCAGTAACTTCTTTTTTTGACCAGAAAATTTTGTCTAGATAATCATAAAGCCATGCTGTTTCTTGCAGTCCCCTTACTCCAATACCCCTTCTTACCTGACACTGAACCTCTTGTATACTTAGACCATAAACTATGCTGGTCAAAGACTGCCTGCTCAGCAGATATCATATGGGCACATCACATCACATCGCATCTTGGCATCCTACAACAACAATATTTATTGCTTAGGTGAGGTGATTTTTTTTTTTTTCCCATTAGAGGATTTATAAAAAAACAGCAAAAATGTGCATACCTGGATAGAAAGGTGTACTTATTCACATTTGAAAAGGAATTACCCACTGGAAGAATTGAATTCACAGGCCCTGATGCAAACCTTTTTCTGTCTGAGAAATTCGCTGATTTATATTTTGTTTACCCTTGTGACATTTTTAATATGGGTTAAATAATCACTTCCCAAAAAATTCTGAAGGTTCAGTTACAAGATCTAGTTTCAAGTGCCTCAGCACATAAAGTAAAGATTCCTAGGTTATGTGTTTTAATATATAACATAAACTGACTACTTAAAATGTAGGGGAAAAAAGGTAATTTAGAAGCCATATTAATTTGATATTGGAGAAGTCTGGAGAATGTAAAAAAAGAAAAGAAGAACAAGGTAAACCATGAAGAGGGGACAAAAGGTGGGAATTTTTCTTGCTCCTCCAGCTTCTAGTGTTCTTATGTGAAACCTGATTAAAACAAATTTACTTCCTTATATCACATTTAGTATTAATGCTGGTGCTTGTTTACTAAAGACTTGAACAAGCCTCTTGTTATTGGGAAAGTTCTTATTCATAAAGAAATAAAGGGGACCCAAAGTTTTTGAAACAAAGAGTGATTCATGGACAAAAGAAAAAAAAAAAAAAAAGAAAAAAAAAAAAAAAAAAAAAAAAGAAAAAAAAAGAAGAAAAAAAAAAGAGCAAGTAAGGTGCAAGATGTGATCCTAAGCGTGATAATTTCAATGCCATCTGGCATTTTCCTGGCAGTCAACTTTTTCATCAGCCAGACATGTATTTAGTTACCTCACAAGAAAAAAAAGTCCTGTGAAGTGACAAGCTAGAAAACCAAGTAGAAGGCGATCAGTCTAAAAGTGATGTGCTAAACATCAGAACAGTCTGATTTACCATAAGCCATTAAAACGTTTTTAGGATGAAGGTTGTTTGTGGGAAAAATCTCTCTTAGCAGGGTAGCCTCTGTGCCCCCGTGGTTGAAGTCAGGAAACAGAATGTTTCTGCATTTCGCTATGGGACTGGAAAAAAGAGAGTTATTATCATTGACACAACAACTTCTGCTACATTAGCACAAGATGTTCTTAAAGGAAACAAAAAATTATGTTTAATATGCCTACAACTGGAAGCTCTTATCATTGCAGTTCCAAATGATTTTATTTCTGTGGTTGGGAGATATGTATTTCTAATGGAAACTCTTTTTGGTTTTTATTTTGCCTTTTACTTTGTCATTTGTAAAATCAGTAGAATTGAAGTTGCTGTTATGCTAACGTGTTGTTTTCTTAATACAAGTTATTGCCAAAAACTTTATTCCAGTATGCTTTAGACTGAAGTTTCCAAAACAAAGGGAACTCAAAATGATAGCTGGGATGAATAAAATCATGATTTCATAGAAGAAAATCAGCCATGATGTTTTTCCAGCAGATTTTTGGTTTTTTTAGTCCTTTTTGCAGCCTGATAATTTTGGTAACATCCTTGCCGTTTAGAAAGAAAGGTAAAACCAGCATTAGCTTTTCTTTCAAGTCTTTACATCTGCTGTCTCATTGTAGCTAAAAGGCAGAATATGTATGCAACCTGGCCAGGATGATTGCCCTGCCCTGCTCTTAGAATCCTGAGGCGGAAACATCTCTTTCACAGACCCAGGGGAGATCTGAAAATACAGGGAAATATTGTATGTGTAACAGCAGAAGTATCAGATGACGTATTGGTAATCTTTTCGGATCACAGTAATATCCTTTCATTAAATATATTTCAAATTTCCCCTGTCTTCCCAGAGAATTATATAATAGCACTAGATAATCTCTAGCTCCCATGGAACGAATGACATGGTATACAACTGCCTAAGTTTAACATTTCTGGGGTTTACATAGTTTAATCTCTTTAGTGTGTAAATTAAACTGCATCTTCCATGCATAACACCGTACTCAGATAAGTCAAACACCTTCATTTTTTTAGAACTGGTCTTTAACATCTGCTGAGAAGCTGATTTAAAATATTTTGCCTACAAATACTAGATGATTTCCAGACAAATTTTCTGTGTGGAGGAACACATAATAACTAGTACAGTATGGTAATGCTCAGGTGTTCAGATCAGCAGTTGGTGACAGGCATCTGGTTAATGAGCAAAATACCATGCACAGATAGCTGCGTACTGCCTTATCACAATTACACAGATGCTGGAAAACGTCAGCAATAGGCTGAAGTTCAAGGCTCCCATTGATAATGTTTTCAATTAATAAATCATTACTTAAATAGAAAACTACACCCTCCTTTTTGTACTAAAGTAGCTTTTACTTGTCACTGTTTGTTCTTTCATTTATTTACCCATGACATTCAGATTGATATGATAATGCAGAAATAGCCTGGTCAGGTGGCTACAAAACCGTTTTCTTCAGAGACCTCAGTCACAAAGCATGGACAGCTTAGCTCCTGACAAAAGAAAAACTGTATTTGAGCAGGGACTGACTTGTACTACAAAGTATTTTAGTAGAAATCTATGAAACAAAAAAATGAGAGTTTGTTTTAGGGTATCACTAGGTGATACAATGGAAGTGTTACTGGTAGAACTGTGAAAAATCAGGCTAGGTTGAAATTAGAAACTATACTACATTTGAGAAATACGTGCTTTTGGGACAGGGCAACAAACTAGATGGCTTAGCAGCCTCTTAGCAGAGAGTTTCCATCTCTAATGCATATACTCAGTCAGTGTTGAAGAACATTTGTTTCTTCTAGTCATGTACTTACCCAGGCTAATGTAAGGACAGTACGTAACTACCACAGGATCTGGGTTGAAGTTATATTAATGCTTGTTTATAAAATGCTATGAGATACTCAGAAGGGAGAAACTTTAGAAGAGCAAAGCATTTCTATATAAGAGGATGATTTGGGAAACATCCTTTGCCTGCTTCTGCTTTGGTTTTGATACAATGCATGTCTGTAAACATCCACTGGCAAAGAATTTGAACCCCATAACTACCAGAGTAACATTTTTCAGACCAGTTGCTGCAATGTTTAACAAGACTTTAAAGATTAATGAGGTCACATTTTTAAATGTTTGCTTGTTAAATGGGCTGAGTGCCATCTTCAAGCACAGGTAACAGTGTTGAAAATGAAGGGGATAAAAAATGAAGCTCTCTACCTGCCCTTGCTGCAGCTCTGGTGCAGAGAGATGTTCAAATTAGCAGGGTCCCCCTTAGAAGTGCTGACAATAGGAAGGAGAGCTTTTTTGTTGGAGAACTGATGGCTGTTGTTTCCAACGTATTGCTTGGGAGTAGTAGGATACTTGCATCTTGGCATTACATGTAGAATTCATTAGAAGGTTTCTTTGTATGAAACAACCATTACCTTGGTCAACGTGCTGTAGTTTGGAGTAAGATCTCTAGACCTAAGGTACTGGAAGGGTTGAACTCTCCTCCTGGTGTAGCAACAGGCCATGTTCCATGTAGAGCAGCACACAGAGATAGTTGGACTGGTGATAAGTGCTCTAGGGCTCAGTGAAACCCCAGACTAAAACCTGTGTGAACTTGCCCTTAGTATGCCCTTACTAAGACAGGAACTGGATTCTTCTTTCCCTCTCTCCCACTCCTAGCAAACCTCCACCTGTCCACTCATCAGGGAACAGGTCTTCAAAAGGAGTGATCAGATAGCGATCAAAATTATGTAACTATTCTTTATTTAATTTTCTTTTAAGGAAAACTTGAAAATATATGCTAATTTTTAAAAACTTTAAGGTGGTTTCCTCAGAAGTATGGACCTCAGCTATTTGGTAACTCCTTGAACCTACATGGCCTTCCCTCCAATAATCCCATTTATCTACAGTATAAACATTTCTATCACAAAAAATAGGGTAATATCTGTTTATTTATAGGGCTCAACCTTCTCTCTTTAATGCCCATGAGGATTTCCTTTTGGCCTTAACAGGATGGAGACTGTAGTCCTTAGGGTAATCACCTGCTCTCTCAGGTTTTGCAGAAGGTGTGCTCAAGGGTGCAGGACGAAGGAGGTGCTTAGACCTATTGTTTGTCTTTGCTCATTCTCCCAACACATATGTATTTTTCTCTGTCTGCAGGTGCCTGCCTTTGAGGAGGAACGACAGGACAGACCTCCAGCTCCTCCTTCCATAGGTCTCTAACCAGTTGTTTTTTAAACTAACTACAATTCAAAGTTTCTAACTAACACCCTAGTTGGGGTAGAGATTTGAATGCACAAATGTACTGTTATCATCAGCAACAACTCCAGTACAACAGAGCAAAACCACAGAGTCTCACAACAGACTTTATTTCTATGGTATTGATTTGTTTTGGTTTTACAAACTCATCTGAGTTGCCTTCCACTTTCAAAACTGACAGAGAGAAACAGGATGTCCCTTATTTCTCTTGTCTGCAAAATGAGGCCTCTGCTCAGTTAAAAAAATCAGCAAAACCACAGACCACAGTTAGTAGCAATGAATTACTGACCCAGAAAATACTTGCAGAGCTGACAGTGGTTTTTGTGTTAACAAGTACTTATTATCAATTACATCAGTCTAAACTATCACAATCTCTGTGCTACATCTAACAATCATGTTTCCTTACACTGGCCACGATTCTGCAAGTGTTTGCAAGATATGCTTATCTCTGTGCACACAAGTGGGCTCAGGCAAAGTCATGATACTGTGCTTAAAGATAAACTTGCAATCTGTCAGGTATTTGATTTTAAATTACAGTTTTAATAGTTCAACACAGACATGCAGGATATTTTTCCATGGCAGAGAAGCTCCCGTTAGGTGAACTCATTAAAGACACAGTTACCTACTGTGTTTAGCCATAAATCTGAAGGTATTTATTTTTAAAATCACCTTTTTGCAACATAACTACAGTGCTTACAGGATAACTTTCTACTGTGGCAGGAAGGTGACTAGGGTTTTACTGTTTTCTCATGCCAAAGACCATTCTGCTTCTAAGAACTGTCTTATTTCTTCTAATTAGAGGTGAGAGCAATATTTCTACCTTTCAGCTTATGATACAAAGTTTAGAAACATTGAGCGTAATTATCCTTATTGATAAGTTGGGTAAAAAAACATTCAGCTAAATGAAGTAAGTTTTACGAAGACAAATTGGCCAAATGATTATCTCTTTTCTGATACCTGACTTAGTACAATAAAGGGCTCAACTGTGTCCTCTATAAATGATCATTTTCTTGGCTATACAAAATCTCACAGCTGCTTGTAAATCTAGGGTATACTCAGACTTATGAGATGCATCACAAGTACAAGAGCTCAAGGGATCACTCACATCATTCCTAAAATATATCCCAACAATTTAGACAAGTAAAATCTTTTGCATTTTCATTTTTTGCAGACTCAGGTTTCAAACAAATAATCATGCTGCCCTTGTTCCCTCTCATTACTATCTGTTTTACAAATTAAACATGTTAGAGATGTTTATCAGTAGTTGTATGATTCTCACAGAGGAAGAGAAAACAAAGGTGCAAAAAGAGGGCTTGAGGAAGATTTGAAGAGGTCATCTTTCTATCCTGAGGCAGGATCAGCTATTTCTAAACCATTTCTGATGTAGGCATAAAACATCCCTGACTCTGTTCTATACAGTTGCTGACTGAGAAGTTTGGCAAAGTCCTAAGATAACCTGTTCCTAACTACATTTGCTGTTACAGAATATGTCTTTGTGTCTAACTTTGATGTACTACCTGGCAATTTAAGACCATTATTTTTTGCTCTGTCCACAGTAGACATTATTACGTCCCTTTTTGCAACAGCCTTTTGCATATTTGATGGTTGTTGTCATGTCTCCCCACAGTCTTTCTTCTCTTCAAAAATAAACAAATACTGTTCTTTCCTCAGGGGTCATGTTGTCTAGACCTCTGACCTGTTTGTATCTCTCCTCCACACTCTCTCCACTTGATCTGCATTTCCCTTGGGAAGTGGCTGAGAACTTTTCTGCAGCCCATGAAGTGAAACAATTATTCCCTCTCCCTCAGATATGAAACTTCTGTTTGGACATGTCAGTAAGTTTGGGGTTTTCTTCTGCTTTGTGCACTTTTTATGATCAGTGTTAATAACCAATGCCTTGTCTGAAAACCTGCACCCTACCTTTCATTTCCCAATTATTTTTACTGAGGCATAGTATTTTGTAACTTCTTCACATAAATCCATTTGTCAAGAACATGTTGAATTTGAATCCTGATTCTCAAAATAAATGAAACACTGACTGGTATCAAATCCCAGACAGACCCTTTTGAAATCTTACCTCATACGTAGTTACACAGTGTGACAGTAAATCCATGATAACTACATTCTGGGCTTTCCAATTAACACCAGTCTTTGCCTAACAAATATTGAATCGAACTTTTTACTAATGTAGGTGTTGCAGACAGAAGAGGTCCTCCACAAGTTAGTGTGATGCACACCTCTCCTTTTCTAAAAAGCTGGGGTTTTGTCGTAAATATAAGTGAGATTTGTTTGATTGCTCTTGAAAAATCAGCACTAGCCATTGTTTATTTCTGCGTTGTCTTTGGGATGCTTATAATGGATCAATTTATTTATTTTTTTTATTTTAATATTTTCCAAAGAACTTAGATTAGGCTGACCAGTCACCAGTTTCCTAGCTGCTCCCATTCCATTTTTCAAAACAGGCCATTCAGTTGCTCTTTTCCATCATCTGGAAAGTCACCCAGCCATAAATAGTTCCCTGAGTACCCTGGGATGATTTCGCTGCCACCTAACCTAGTTCAAGCATGCAGTCCGTATAAACAGCCTTTTCTTTTCCTGATCGAGGCTGACTTTTTCCCCCTTTGCTGCTCATCTTAATTATAGCAGCTTTCTTACCCTGTCAGTCTTCTTACTGAAGGCATAACACATATTGGACTTTTTCCAGTTCTTCCCTTCAGACTTCTTACCAAAAATATGATTACAGAATTTTCCCATTTGTCCTTTAAATTTCTTGTGCTTGATTTTGTCCCCACTTGATGCTTGAACTATTTCTTTAAATACATCCTCTGCTTTTTTACATACTTTTTGCTTACATGTTCTTTATCCTGAGCATTAAGTAGAAAGACGGTCTCTAGCTATGCTTCCCATGTTTTCTCTGTGATTGGCAGCTTGCACTTTCATTCTTAATTTTGTCAAGAAACCGTCAGTTTCTCATTCATCTCCAGAGGTCTTGAGCTAGAGCTAGTTCTATACATGCAATCAGTATGCTTGCTGGTTCCTGAAGTGGGGTTGGTCTCTACTAGCATTTGCCTCGCTTCCCCCATGCTGGGGTCTGATGACCCAGAGATTTAGGCAAAGTGGTAGGAAGATTATTTGCTTTCCCATTCTCGCCTTCCACCTTCTCTCACCTCAAGCTCTTTCCAGTCCTAAGTGTCTTTTGCAATATTACCTCTCATCCCACAGTAGCAGTTGGCATGTCTTGAACATACCTGCCCTATTCTTGCATACCTATTGTCACTCAGTCCTTGCTTTAGCTCTGCAATTCATCCTGTTCATCTGCAGAGACTAATTCTGAAATAATGGGATCAAAGAGTAATTCTGGAGGGCTCTAATCCAACGCATTTTTCATAGCAGGGCCCACTTCAGTCAGATCGGTCTGTTTAAGTCCTTGTCTAGTTTTGAAATTCTCGAGGGATGGAGTGTCTACAGCTTCTGTGGGCAGCTGGTTCCAGTGCTGAACAACTCTTATTGTGAAAAATTTTTTCCTTATTACTGGTTGGAATTTTCCTTGCTGCCACTTGTGACCATGGTCTCTTGCTCTTTCTCTGTACAAATGTCAGTAGGCGAGTCCTTGTTAACTCTTACTGTGTGTTGAGAGGTGTTGAAGCTGTAAAGCTGTAAGGATATGCAGAATCCAGGCCTGGTCTGTGTGGACTTGTTAATGATTGTTTCTTTCCACTCTGTACTTTGGATAGTATGCCTTAAGTACTGGTGGTTGTCTCAACCAACCCATTAATTTGGAAAAAAGTAAAAGGTGAGGAGGCATGATGTGGTGATACTGCTCGCTAGTGCAATTACTGCTCTGAAGCTGCAGATGCAGAAGGAGAAAAGTAGCCTTTCAACCTAAAAGCAAAGATATACAATTTTCCAGCTGAAGGTTTCCCCAAAACTCCAGACACAGCATCAAAGCATACAAAAGCATAAAAAAATATATAGGAACCTGTAATCAGTTAATGTATTATGCAGGTTGGATAATTTCTCTGGGTATTTTATTTCCAATCTTTGGCAAGGAACAGAGCTAACAGAAGTGAAAATTGGGGAGCAGAGATTAAAAAAGAACCCAGCATGCTGGAAAATTATATCACCTTGTTCTTCTATGCATTTACCTCTCATTATGAGAATGTTCCTTGTTTTTCTCTCCATATATGTCTGAACAGCAAGTACTGATGATTAAGACTGCTTTTGTTAGGTGAGAGACTCTGAGCTTTAGAAAGAAGACTGCATCACATTATGTCAGAACTGAGGTTAGATTAAAAGGATAGTCGTGCTTTCTGTTGAGTGGCAGTGTATTAAGAGATGATAACTATCACCTAGTAGAATGATGAGGGTGAACCTCAGTGACAATTCTCAGGCATGCTATCTTTCTTGCCCCTCTACTGAGGGATTAGAATGCTCTGCAGTGAAGTGCTTTGTGATTTTCAGTTAATTTACTAGTTAATAGTTTAAAATACCATATACAAATATTAACAAATTATAAGAACCCAGAGACAAATAACAGTCATTGTATTTCAACAAACAGAACAAGCTCTGGGGAGCTGCAGAGGAGTATTGATGGGCTTTTGTAAGAAAGCCTTTCTGTAGGGAGTCTCCTATTAGCTGAACACTGCTCCAGACATAAATAAGGACAATTCATCACAGAATGGTTTGGTTTTGAAGGGACCTTAGAGATCATCTAGTTCCAACCCCCCTTCCATAGGCAGGGACACCGTCCACTAGACCAAGTTGCTCAAAGCCCCATCCAACCTGGCCTTGAACATTTCCAGGTAGGGGGCATCCACAGCTTCTCTGGGCAACCTGTTCCAGTGCCTCACTGCTCTAACAGTAAAGAATTTCTTCCTAACATCTAATCTAAATCTACCCTCCTTCAGCTTAAACCCATTACGTCTTATCCTATCACTCCATGCCCTTGTTAATGGTGTCTCTCCAGATTTCATGTAGAACCCCTTCAGGTACTGGAAGGCTGTTGTAAGATGTCCCTGGACCCTTCCCTTCTCCAGGCTGAACAGCCCCAACTCTCTCAGCCTGTCTTCATAAGAGAAGTGCTCCAGCCTTCTGGTCATCTTTGTGGCCCTCCTCTGGACTCACTCCAACAGCTCCATGTCTTTCTTGTACTCAGGACCCCAGAGCTGCATGCACTACTCCAGGTGGGGTCTCATGAGAGCAGAAGAGACATGGGGAATCACCTCCTTTGACCTGCTAGCCACATTTCTTTTGATACAGCACAGGATTCCATTGGCTTTCTGGGCTGCAGACGTACATTGCCAGCTCATGTTGACCTTTTCATCAACCAGCACCCCCTATTCATTCTTGGCATGGCTGCCCTCAATCCATTCTCCACCCAGCCTGTAGTTGTGCTTGGGATTGCCCTGACCCATGTGCAGGACCTTCCACTTAGCCTTGTTGAACTTCACGAGGTTTGCACAGGCCCACCTCTCAAGCCTGTCAAGGT
>VXBL01009972.1:69881-91834 GCA_013400195.1 Aramus guarauna
CCTTTTCCAGTCAGTGGGAACTTTGCCGGACTGCCAGGACTTCTCAAATATGATGGAGAATTGCTTGGCCACTTCATCCACCATTTCCCTCAGGATCCACGGATGCATCTCATCAGGTCTCATTGACTTATACACCTTCAGGTTCCTTAGATGTTCTCGAACCTGATCTACTCCTACAGTGGGCAGTTCTTCATTCTCCCAGTCCCTGCCTTTGCCTTCTGTGACCTGGGCAGTGTGGCTAGAGCCTTTGCTGTTGAAGACTGAGGCAAATATGGCATTGAGTACCTCAGCTTCCTCCATATCCTGGGTTACCAGATTGCCCTTTTCCTTCTGGAGAAGGCCCACATTTCTCATAGTCTTCCTTTTATCACTGATGTACCTATAGAAGTTTTTCTTGCTGCCCTTGATGTCCCTGGACAGATTTAATTCTATCAGGGCTTTAGATTTCCTGAACTGATGCCTGGCTGCTCAGACAATTTCTCTGTATTCTTGCCAGGGTACCTGCCCTTGCTTTCTGTTTCTGTTTGAGTTTGCCCAGGAGCTCCTTGTTCATCCATGTAGGCCTCCTGGTAGTTTTGCCTGATTTCCTTTTTGTTGGGGTGCATCTCTGCTGAGCTTGGAGGAGGTGACCCTTGAATACTGAACAGATTTCTTGGGCTCCTCTTCCATCCAGGGCTTTGTCCCATGGTACTCTGCCAAGTCAATCTCTGAAGAGGTCAAGGCCTGTCCTCCTGAAATCCATTCCTGGCTGGAGTGGTTGGAATTTCATGGGTCCTTGGGCTCTTCTGTAGCTGTTTAATCCTCTTGTCTAATAACTCAGACTCTACCACTGCACACATGGCAGAACATACGTCTATGTGCATACAAATATATATAGCCACTGTCAGAGGATAATCTCTGGTGCCACCACTTAAGGCTTATGAGCAGATTGAATGCAATATCTATGCATTAGGAAGCCCTTGAGCACCAGGAAGTAGTGGTCTCTCATCATGTAATCCATGGACTATCATGTAATCCATATCCCTTGCCATGGAAAAAAAATGAGCAAGTAAGGGCTGCTAAAATCCAGATCACAAGATTGCCTTGGTTTCCATTTAGCCCAATCCTGTCTTAGCAGTATAATATCTGGGAGGACTGTTACCAACTTCCATCACTAACAGTGCTTGCCTTTTTGATTCTTCAGGGTGTTTACTGTGTGTCTTGGAACTCTGAGCCATGAGGTACTGGTGTGTAGCACATACTGTCAGGTATTTGTATTTACTGTAAATCCCTAGTGATATTTTTGAAGGCCTTGCATTGTATGCACTGGGTTTCAAGAAGATAAATGCAAGAGTAAAATAGCCATGGAACTGCTATTAAATCATACTGCAAGCTTTTGAAATATGGGATTTCTGAGTATTTATATGGTGCTGATAGGGTACTGGTTGATAACAAATAGCCAGATCTTGGAATAAGAAATTCCCTTCTGATTCAAATGGGTATAAAAAAACCAATGTTTCCATGATTTTTTTTTTTTTGTTAAATTGCTGAAACTTACTGTTTCAGCAAGGTTGGAGCACATGATTTTGATTTTGCTGCTATTTCTGATTATTCCAAGTGCCCATTTGGTTCACTTCCATGGAAAATTCAACAAAGAACAAAAACACATAATTTCATATTTTCTGATGAAAGAATATTTAAAACACATATAGCCAAATTCAATTGAATTTTAAAGTGAAATATCATAAGAGCACTTGGAATTGCTTAGTCATGCCGTGGTCTTGTTTTTAAAACTTACCACAAAGGCTTGGAAGAACAGACTGAATTATAGTTGTATCATCTGTGATCCACCACAGGTAAATAGCTACCTAGAGCAATAATTAATCAAAGTTTTAACATTTACCAAAAACTGTTGTTGTGATGCAGAAATAATGGCAGTTCAAACTGCTTCCAGTCTACAGAGCAGATATTTCAGCATACATCTTCTGGCTAAAAGTATGATAAGGAATACATAAAACCTGGAAGATTTATGATCTTCCCAAACTAAATGTTAGTAGTTAAAATGTCTGCATGATATAATAAAAACCAATCCCAGTCTGCCTGGTAATTTTTTTGCTACGCATATTTGATATGAAGCCAGACTATCAAAATGCCAGAAAATTTCTAAGCACTGTTGCCCAGACTCCTGATATCTAACTGAAGACAGGCATGTTCAAAAGTGTGTGGACGTGCATATCTGCACGCGCAAATGATTCTTGTGGAAGTGCGGCACTTTGTTTGACATTAATCTCAAAACAAGGATATCTGCTTCATTTCTACAAAACTGGTTACCAAGACTTTCAGCTTGCTTTCTATTTCAAACAATATGTCAGATGTTACTCCTTTCCTGCTGGAAATGGAAGAGACCTCGTTAGCTTCTTTGGAAAAGCAAATGTGTTCTTTTCTCATAAGCTGTATTTTCAACAGTGACCATTACTCACATTGTCCAAACATGCTGAAAAAGAGATGTCAGTGTGTAGGTCTGTTCTTTATACTCAGGTGCCACTGAATGACTTCCATTTTCTGTGGCATGAATTCACCCCAAAGCATTTCAGCTGGTACTGGCCAGGATTAGAATAACTATAATATTCCTACTCCTGCCTCTATCTGCATTGCTCCCACAGATTTTCTGAGGAATTCAGGTAGCTGTTCGCTGATGTATTTCTCAAAGGATGGTGCATATGGAAATCATCCCTTGCACTCTCAGACCTACACAGAAACACAGATTATTTACATGAAAAACTGGAAACTAGTTTCTGTTTTTAGTTAGGAGTGGCTTCTGCACACTTAATTGTCTTTTTATTAACAGTCATTTACTTGTAAAAGTCTGTCTTAGGAGACACTCTAAGGAGGAAAATGAATACAAAAAACAAATGCTAAAACATTTGGAAGGATGGAGGAGCTGTGACAGGTCTTGAGGAAGGAAAAAAAAAAAAAAAAGAAAAAAAAAAAGAAAAAAAGGAGGAAAAATAGCTCCAGAAAGGCAGCAGAAAATCATTGGACATAAAAAGAAAATACATTGGCTAGAAGAGATAACTAAACAAAAAGCAAGCTACAAAGTCCAGGAAGGGTTAAAAGAAGGTGAAGACTCTTTCAGCAAACAGTAGTTTGTACAGACAGGGGAATCATGGAGATCTGCTTTGGCCAAAGATAAATGCAAGAAAGAAGGAAATAAAATGCCAAATGCTTTGCCAAAATGTTGCTCAACTTCTTGTAATTTGGGGACTTGACTTGCAAAATATCAGGTCAGTTGAACAACATTTTTTTTCCTCCAAGAACTGTATAAAGGAACCACAGCAAAAAGCAATGAATAGAGCTTAACTCTAGAGTTTGGATACAAATCAGGATGTGGTGAGGTCTGTTTATCAGTCTTGGATGTCTGATGTTCTCCTGTTACATTAAGGATATATTTGAAGTAGCTACCATGTAAAGATTGTGCAATGACTTGTATGAAGTGACCTTGGTGATCTCTATCTCATTCCTATTAGGCCTTTGTCAAAATCTTCCTTTGTCCCATCTGGCACTTAGTGAAACCATCTTGGGGTTGCATTTCTCACATCAGTCCAGCATCCTCTACCATCAAATGTGAGCAAGCCACTTTTGAGAAGGGCATAGATTGATACCTGCTCATTTTGCATGAACGTATTGAAGAAGGTGTAAGGAAGTGGTGAATGAGACTGCTGTTGGGAGAAGGTATCAGAGAAAGTAGGAGTGATACGATAAGGCCAGATATAAGCTCTCTTTCTTATTCTGAGCCTACCTCTAAAGCAAAGAAGATAGATGACTTAAAAAGCTCTTCTGTGGTTTGCCACATCTGTCCTTTTTGATCAAGATAATATCAGAATCAGGCACGCTAACTAAAAAGAAATGTTGTTTTCAGAGATTTGTGGGTTTTCTTGAGAACAGTTCTTTCCCAGTTGAACACTAGTCTAATTATTTTAGACTAATTAGCAGAATTCTTAACAGAGGAACATTTCTGGTTCATGCAGAATGCTTCCTGTCTCTTCACTAGAAAATCTCAAGAAAAAGCTTCTGAAAGCAAGTCCAAAGACGGGTGGATAAACTTGCTGACTGAATAAAAAACTAGAGACACAAAAGGAAGAAACAGAAGTTAGCAAAAACATTGAACTTTGATGCTGTTGACTTAAAAGATAATTGTTTCTATGGCAAACAAAAAAGATGGTTCTGCCCTGTAGTTCATACAACAATAGATTTACATGGGGAGTTGGTCAGCTTCTGTCGCAAAATTCCTGCCTAGATATCTATAATGCTGTGAGCTCAGTAGTGTCTCAGAACTTCATCATGTTAATAAATTTATCCCCACAAATCTGCTTTGGCAATAAGATTTAGTATTATTCTTGTTTTACAGATATCATAGATTATATGATCTAGCCAAACTCACACAGCATATCAAAAGTGATCAAGAGGCAGGATCTGAGATCCTTGCTATCAGTCCTGAGTGCTTTGACATAAATCAGTCATTCTACTCTTCCTCAGTGCAAAAAGTTTACTTGAAAGAGGCAGTAATAGTGCAAAGCGCTCTTGAAAAAAGACAGTAATTTGTCATGAAAGCCGTAGAGAGTGTGCTGAAATACAAAGTGAGCCATTGTATCTGATATGCAATGAGTTTCCTGTAGCAGAGGCTGATCCACATCAGACCTACATCTGCCAGCTTGTCTGTAAAAGAGCAGACCTCACTTTTACTAGTTTATAAATCAACAGTTTATTTTTAGAAGCTGGCAGCAGTCAGTCAGAATGATAACAAATATGTCCAAATGTGGTATAGTTAGTAAAAGTTGTTAATTGGACCCCACCTGTTTCTCAATGGTTTCCTTCATACTATTGTTTCATAAAGAAAAGACCCTAACGCATGACTTACAGGTCCTGTGCTTGATAAAATCCCAGAGCAAGGGGCACACCGGCTTCCTCCTGGGGATCAGGTGAAGTCTGTGCAGCTCAGTCTGTTAACTCACAGTTCATGACTCTCCATTTCTAATGAAATCTCTCTCCTCTCTCTCTCTCTCTCAGGTATTCTCAGTCCTTCCTGTCTCCTGTTTGAAAGTAAAATTGAAACCCGATCTGTGAAGGGCCTGACTAAACCAGCAGGTTTATCTCTTCTCCAGTGATTTAGCAGAAAATGTAATAGAAAACCTGAGTTAAGAATTGTTCTCTGTATTTGAACAACATTGTCTTGTCTTACTGTGTTAAATAACAGGGTTACACAAATTCTGAGATGCTATTGCTTTTCTCACGCTTCAGTATTCAGGATGTTCCCACCATTTTTAAACCCTTTTCACCTGTTAAATGGCAGTTGATAACTCCCTGGTGGATTAGGGCCATGCTCTACACAGGCAGCTTCCTAAACACTGTACAGAGAACAAGTCTAAAATTCCCAAGAGGAAGAAAGAGTTTTGATTACTGAAGGATTAAAGAGTAAGAATATTTTCTGTAGACCTGACCGCACTATCAGGGGAAGCCAATTGTCAAACTGAGATGCAACTCTATGGATGCTATAAGCTAGAGATTTTGTAATGTGTGTGAGTTGAACCATGCTCTGTGCAATATCAGGAAGACTGAAGACTAGGTATTCGAGGAATTAGCTAACTGACAATGTCAAAAAATTGTTGTTAAGAAATCATCACTGAATAGAGAGATGCTCCAAGTGGGACTACAGATATTCAGGTGTTAGTTCTAGCATTGTTCCAGACATATGCCAATGAGTTGGGTATGGAAATCATAGGAAATAAATCATGATCTCTCAAGAAGTTATCACTTCAAGCCCAAAACAATGTGCTTATGCTGCTCCCAATAGCTACTGCTCAAACCGCTCTTAACATGAGCACCCTCCTCCGCTCAGCACATCCTCAGCCTCCACAGACAACATGCTCTGACGCTTGCAGGGGGTTCATGATGCTTGATCCTATCTGAACTACTGTGGAAAAGAGATTATTCCCTTCCTGCTAACTTTTCCATATATGAAGACTGTTATGACTTAGTCCTCTGGTGTTCTCATTTCTAGGCTGAATACTGTTGACACTTTCAATTTCTGCACATAGATCATATTTCTAGCTATTTTAGTTTTCTAATCTTCTTTCTTTCTTTCTTTCTCTCTTTCTCTCTTTCTTCTCTGGACTCTCTTCACATGCTGCACCATTGGTTTGAACAGGGAGAATGGAAGAGGAAGAAGGAAATTCCCTAGATTTCCCCAACACAGACAAGATATTTGAGGTGGAGTTTTACCAAGGCCAAGAAAAAATACTTCATGAATCTTACAGTCTTCCTGTTCATAGAGCCACTGTTTGCCTTTTTCACAAGAGCATGACACTGTTGATTCACATCTATTTAAGATATATTCTAACGCTCAGATTCTTTTCTTCTAAACTTCTCCCTAGACCACTGTACTCCACCTTGAACTGGTACAGTTGATTGTCCTTGACAAAGGAAGTGTTGTATTTGGACTAAATTCATTGTATCTGATTTTCTTTTCTAAGCACATGTTACTTTAATTTACCAAGATAATTTTGCATTCTAATACTGTCCTTGAATCCACTGGCAGTCCCTCCTAGCTGTATACATGGCCAGTTAGCTCTGGGCCTCATAAGATCTTGATGAGAACAGAATAATTCATAAGGCAGAGCACAGTGTTATATTCCTTGGGATTTGTTTTTCTCATCCATATGCATAAATTAAACACATGCAGAACTTTTGTCTAACATCACCTCTAACTGCATAGACTCTCTCCGTGTTACTGAATTCCAGCACACAGTACCTACATGTAAACCATGTGTGTATTGGGTCTGACTCTGTATTAGCTACTGACCAGTATCTGTGGATCGTCTGAGAGGGTAATCTTTATCCCACCCAGAACTGTGCCAAACTGATTTAATTGTTCTAGGGCCTGGTAACTTCCTCTGTTTAATTTACTGCTATTGACTTTTCCTTAGTGTCAGCAGTTAGGCAAATCTAACTGAAGGTGTTACCCAGGCATCTGAAACCTGATGGCAGGGTCCTTACGGCATGCAGGTCTGTAAGCACTGACGCTCATGTTTGAAGAGAGTCATCAGGATAAAGAGTTCCACTTTGGCATTGTAAAAGGGAAGTCTACCTACCTGCCTGCTGATGTAAAGCGGTAAATTATCTTTTACGCTTAATCTGAACCAAAAGCTTTCTTGAGTGAACGATTTAGAAATAGGCAGAAATGTAACAGAAAGCTACAAGGAGAAGGACTGCACCAGCTGAATGGTTCACTGATCCCAATTACAGCACAAATGCAGGGCATTGGCATGCACGGAAAGTGTTTCAGTCATTCAGAAGAGTCTGTACCAAGAAAGAGTTGAACTCCCAGGGCCAATGAGAAAGAATGGTTTATGCTCCGGTGTAGCTGGTTGGATATTTTGTTCCTACTAGGTGTACCACCTATTTCTGAAAGATTACATTAGTGTTTGTCAGCTGAAGGACAGCATAATGTCTCTTCTTTCCCTTGTGACCAATCATTCATCAATGCACTAAATGCAGTACAAGATTGGGCATGAACCTCCAATTCTGTGTTTGGCATCAACAGGGCAGTTCTGTAATCTCTAATGCTCTCATTTGTTCATTCATTAGAGACAAAGGACTGCTCTGTTTATCCAGGCGCTTGTACTGGAGCTTATCCTGGAACATTTCAGGTTATGCAAGTACCTATAGGCTGGACAAGGCAGCATTTGATAGACATGTATTTGTAGACTATGCAAAAGGTTTTAGCATCCACCTGCCACTGTGGTGCCCAAGGCCGGACTCTATGTTTGAAAATGCCATTCAGCAACCATGAGACTTTGAAAGTGCATAAAGATTATAGCTTGTTGGAAGCACCAAGAACCATATGAGTGCTGGGAAAGGTCCAAGTTTTTCCTTCAGCCTTACCTAGATCCTTTCATGAGTATACAATACAGTGTATGTTACAGATGATTTGACTAGGTTCAACTAGGGCACAACTAGGCAGCAACTCATGTCACCCATCATACACCCAGGAGTCAATATGGGGCTTCATAGCTGTTGATGCTTTGTGTATCTCATGCAGAACTGGATCCTGGAAAGCTCTGCCTCTGGAAAAAGCTTAGAGGTGACAGTGGATGGTTTCCTACACTCTCAGCCGAAACCACATGCAAGTTCTCTGGGGCTGATAGGGACTGCTGACAAATTCCACCTCTCCTACACACTGTAGTTGGCAAGTGTTTGTTAACTCCTCACTTCCATTCTTTACAGCAGGGCAGTTCAGTGATTTCTGCTTAGATGATATTTCTCTATCAAACACTCTTTCCATAGACAAAGGCACTGAAGAGCTCTGATGCTAAGGGACAATCTACTTGCAGGAAAGCTAGCCAGGCCTCCAGGGTATGGGATACCTGGCTACAAGATACTGTTAATCTCTCCTCTTGCTGTGGATTCAACGCCAACTGTTTTTTCTTTAACCAAATGCCTTTCCAACTGTGATATAGGGTGGGAGTTTATTTACTTTTTTTTTTTTTTTAATTTTGGCTCAATTCAAATTTCTTTTCTAGATGGAAAAGGGAACAAGTTCAGCAGGACAGGTGAAGGAAGCTAATTCTGCCACAGTAAGTGCGGAAATAAAATCTTCATGGGGATATCAGTGCAGATCCACCCAGAGAGTGGAAGAATGTGGACCTACCTCTCTACACGCTGTGTAAGACATCTAACTACTGCCTGTTGCCCATAATGAAACTGTCACCCACTTCCTTCTCATTATATGAGAAAGAGTTTCCTTGGTTACTTAATTCTGGGCTGGAGGTGAGGACATTGAAGCTTACAGAGTGGGGAAAGAGAACAAAACGGTGTAACACAGCACAGGGATCCACACACAACCTATGGAATGGGCAGTAGGACAATCATGTCTTCAGGGTGTGTCCAAGCCTGCTAGGATGTCCATACTTTGCTCCACATGGTCTGCTTTTCAAGGATCAGGCAGTTGTCTAGAGCTTGTTTACGATACTCTGCAGCCTGATCTGCTCTCATCCACCTCTAAGGATTTACTGTCGGTTTGCTTGGGTGATGGATTTTTTCATTTTCACTGGGTGTTACTGTGAGATAACTATTGTTATCCACATGGTTTACAGGGAGTTCTCCTAACAATCACATGAAGTGTAGCTGGTGCTAAATACTCAAAAATCTCACACATGTACATATAGACTGGTAGCATGCCTTGCATCTAAACACTGGAGTGAATCCATGACTTTTGGTTATTGCAAGTTAATAAACTGTATTTCATCTGAATTTGTTTTCAAGGCTCCTAAAGAAAGGTGTTCACTAGGTAGCAGAGTGGGTCACATATTTTCTAATGGGCTTGTTTTCTGCTGAAATACTCTGGAGAATGTGAATGTCTACATGTCAGTTCATGCCAACTAACAGAAGGGTCAGTTTCGCTGTCTGATCTTCTGTTGCTGAGTTACCCATGAACACCCTGGATTATTTGCTGTTTAAGGAGTCAAAAAGTGTGGGAACAGGCCAATAAATTCATTTCTTGCCCTCTCAGAATCTTCCTGCCACCATTTTTAGTTGTAGTTTCTATTTTTTTTTTTTGTTTGGTTGGTTGGGGTTTTTGTTTCTACCTAGAGACATTTTCCCAGCTGTGTTTTGGTTTCTTTCCCAAGAGAAAACCGTGTTTTCTGTCCACCTCTGCTATGTACCTGAAAAGTAATCAAGAGACAGGAACATGCTAGACTAGACTTATATCATGAAAAAACATGAGTCAGGCTCTAGAGGAAATAAGCAAATATTAAAATAAAATTCATAATTAGCTCTTTTTTTTTTTTTTTTTTTTCCCTTCAATGCTGTTACTCACACATGAATACCTTTGCAGAAGCTGATCTGGAATCTATTTTAAATGAAATGTTTTGATTCTCCCAAAGCAGGATTACTCCAGGAGGCTACATATAAATCAAGAAGTTTGCCATTGACACAATATAATACGGGTTTTCCACATTTGTTTCTTCATTCCCATAAACATGTGGACTTTTACTTCACTGAAACTAAATCAAACAGAGACAAAAGGTTCACTTGACTGCTTAGTGCTTCTCATATTCTGCCTCTGCCCTGGTTTCTTTGTGTCCTCTGGAAGAAAGAAATACCCAGAATGTTTTACATGTCAGATGCAACCATTTTCTCACACTGTCTTGTCCAAGGGGAGAGGAAACTGATGTGAATTCCTTTTACTAGCTCTTTCTTTTTCCCTTGCTTCTTCTACTGCTCACAGCTGACTGCTCATTAGCCCTCTCACCTGGTTCTTTATTAGAGAGCATGTGAATTCTTCACTGCAAAGATGAACAAAATGTTCGTGATAAGAAAGTTCTCTTCTGATGTGGGCCAGATTAAACTACATGTGAGATTCCTAAGTTGTGCGTTAAATTAATTGTGTTTCTAAATCTGTGTTAGCAGCTGCTTTAGCACAGAATCAACTATGTTCTCATATGGACTCACTGGCAGCTTACTTTGTTTCCCAGGTGAAGTTTCATTTGTTTATTGTTATTTTCAGGGTGAACTGAAAAAGCATCCTAACAGACAGGAGTTTCAGTACATTATTGGAGACAATTGTAAATGATACCTGAGGCATGAAAAGTTTACTTTAATCTGGAACATTGATTTTGATAGACTAATTGGATGCTGCTTATTTTTCTATTATAAGCCCCAGAGTTACTTCAATGAACAATTAGGGGCAGAGAAATCTCAACATCATAGGTGTACTATAGATAGCATAGCAAGTAAAATGCAAATGTTCAGGAACATTTTTTATGTTGTTCTTTGTAACCAATAAATAATTGAGTATAACGACTTGTAGAACAGGAATAAGGAACTAATTACTATTAGATTAACCTGCAGTGAGCTTTTTTGCATCTATACTTTAGTTAGATATTGGTTGAATGGGAAAACAAACAAACAAACAAACAAAAACTACATAAATTGCTCTCTTGTGGTATCATCATGTGTACACATATAACACAACTGTGAAATTTATTTGAAAACCTCTGCGGATGCTTGCAAACTACCCCAAAATACAGAAGTACTTGCAAATGGAAGATATTAAATCAATGTTTGTTTGTTTGTTTGTTTGTTTGTTTGTTTGTTTGTTTGTTTGTTTTTCCAGCTGGTAGTACCTAAAACTGTTCTGATATGGTTTGTAGGGGGGGTAAATTTTCACGTCTCATTTGCAGATATGTGTGAGAGCACTACAGAGAAATGGATAGGCAAAGATTGTCCATCTGTTTTTTGGAAGAAATTCCCTTCACATGTTTCTCCAGAGAGAGGGAGGAAGGGGGATTGCCCCACTCAGACATGTAGAAAAACAGGGGCCACACCTGGAGGTAGCAAGAAATATGTTTGCGATCGTAATGGTGCTGCTGAGATACCTTGCAACCTTGCTTGATTTTCTTTGTTTATCATGCTTGGAACAGTTGTCAGGTTTTTTCTTAATTCCTGAGCTTTTCCCAAGCCCCAAAGGCAAGGATTACTGAATTTGGGGTTTGTTACCACTTGTTTCCCCTTTGTCTGTCTTATAGAATATGGTCTGTACCACAGGTTTATCAGGATACATTTCATCTGAGCATTCTTTACTGTTACAGGAGTCCAAGTTTTTGTGGACTTTTTTGTGAACTGATAAAAATTTTGAGGTCTGGGCAGGGACTGAAGTATTCCATATATGCCCTGTAAAATTACGTAGAGTCTTTTGTGGCTTGCTGTCTGCAGGAATTGAGTGAGGTGGATTATCCGTGACTGTTCTTGACTTAGCATGATTATCTGCAATTGTGGAGTTTAGACTACCACCATATGGTCAAAGACATGGGCTAAAGTGGAGCAGTGCTTTGGATACTCAGGCTTTCAGTCTCCCACCACTGAGATAAAATGTTTTGCATAGGATGGACAGGGATGCCTTGTTGGACAGAGGCTGTGCTGAGCCCAGGACACCTGGGATGCATCCTGCCAGGGCCTCATTGCCAGTGGCGGACTTGTGCATCCCCTAACTTCCATTTCTTTTCCTTCCGTATGGAAAAAAAGAATTTTAGTTCCTGAGTCAGTTAAGGGGAAACGATTTGACATTTTCAAAAACTTATTTCTTTGTAGGCAATTCTGTATTGGAAAGCTTTTTTTCAGTCCTGTGCTAATAAACTCACAGAACTTTTGAAGCCAGACAAATACGTATGCGTCTAGCATTCCAGTACATTTTCTGCTTTATATCCACCTCATTTCTAGATAGAGACTGCTCAAACAGGGTATGCATGTGGGTGCACCTGCACATTTGTATTCCCAATATAGTAAATATGTTCTGACTATAAGTTCCTCCATCTGCATCCAGAGCAGCAGCACGCAGCCCTGCAACCTCAGAGGGTTTTGCCTGGATTGAGGTGTAAAAAGTAAAAGTATTCTCTCTGTTGGGAGTGGCAGTCAGAGAGAGGCAATGGATGGGCCAGCTGGCCAATATGTTTTCACATAAATCACATTGCTGGGGTATGCGTAAGGACAGTAATTAATCCTGTCTCTGGGACTTGAACTTTTTCCCTTTTGGAAGAACTGGGAAAAACGTTACCCTTCTCAGCAGACTGGAGTAGGTTACAGATTTGTCAGGGTATGTTATTGCATTCTTTACTTCTCCAGAACAGTTTGAGGGCCATAAAGAAAGCAGAAAAGTGGATTAGGAGAACTAGATTCAAGATGCCATAAATTATCTCATGCCAGGTATCTGGCTCTCTGGTGAACTGGGAATGGGTGAAGGCATTCCATTGAAAGGCAGGGGAATGGGAGGGGACAACCTTCTTCTGTCTCCTCATCAGGAAAGGTGGTGGGTATGTCAGTGTATTTCATGTGAATAGCCTCTGAAAGCTGCTGCAGACAAGCCTGAATAGAAAAAAATTATTGGCCATGTGTTTGGTACAGATTTGTAGTTGTACCTCAAACCAGAGAGAGAAAACTGGTTTTCCACTGATGTCTGTGAAAAACAACAGCTTGCTAGCCTTCTTATGTTTTACTAATTCTAAACTTTTGATCACTGGAACAGCTAAAATACTTTGTCTGCTTCCCCTTATTCTGTAGAGTTCCTTTTATTTCCTTTAATAACCTGTTCCACTGACATTTGGCATGGCCAACCTCAACTGCTGGTGGCCCGTGTCAACGCATGCAGGTGTGAGTGTAAGCAGCCAGTCTAATGCAGTGAGCTGCCTGCTCAGGCATGGTACAGCTCCACACTGTATTTTCAGACTACGGTACCTTTACGTTATCTCTACATGATATGTTTCCTCTTTCATTGCTATATCTAGAATGACGATAACAACTGAATGTACACACTAACTTGGCATATCACCTTGCTGCAGGGGCTTGATCAGAGGACACCACAAACCTGTTATTAATCTGTTAGTACCTGGTTAGGTTTGTTAACCTGTTGTGACACCACTTCATGACTAATTGTTTATCACCTAGCTGATAATTTTGAACAAACTAGTGAGTAAAATTCTGTCCTGTGCCTTCTAATATGATGATCTTTCCGTACTACCTTCCTAATCTGCTGTTCTGATGACTGTACTGAACTTCACTTGCAACCTGAATGAATCCCATTTATTTAGAGTGCTTGTAAGTTAAAAGAATACCTTACCTCTGTTAAAATATATTAAATTTCTTAAAAATAAGTTTTGTAAGATAACTGCAATTTTCTGAGATTGCCTAAATACTGAATGTATTAAACTGAGAAAAACTGCCTACAGAGGCTTCCCACAAACAGTGCAGTAGTGCACACCGCACGTTCCCCTGCGCATTCCCTCCAGCACACTGGTCCCCTCAAACTGACTGTCTGGCTTCAGGTCCCCAGCTGCGGCCAACTGAAAGGAGAGACTTACTGGATAAGAATAGGCTGAACAATGTAAGCCTTGCTCCAGCCAAAGCCTATGAAGTAAAATAGTTCAGGAGCATTATTTACATTACCAGTGTACTCGAACAAAAATCTCTACTTTGAACCTCTGAAAGTTGGACTTAAAATCTGTTTGGATTCAGATTTGAGTGGCTCATTGTTAGTCATGAGCCATGAAGTTAGCTCCTTCCTTTCACTTTGTGGCTTGTGTCCATCTCTGCTCCTGCAAAGTTAGACCTATTAGATTGGATTACTTTCTGAAGAGATTTCTAATCTATGTACTATTATTCATCAGTTAAAAATGGCTCCGGGATATTTTCTCTGAAAGCTTTAAGTGCTGGTTTCCACATGTCTGTGGATTGGCTTTAGGATTAGGATAAACTTGTTGTATTCAGAAATTACTGGTATTTATGCACCTGGTATTTTAATACTTGAAAGCAGTGGTTATCCATGATGGGAGAAGAAATGTGAAGTTTATCCATTGGAATCCCCAGAAAAAGCTATGCAACGTAATGGTATAATTTCTTCCCACCATTGAATCCAACGACCTTTGTAGTCACAGTTTTGGGTCAACAACAAACATATGAACCACCATTTCCAGCTTCAAAAATATTTAAAATCAAAGTATTTATCAGGTTCATATTTGGCTATCTCTTTAGGAGTATCAACCTGCATCTCAGCCTGAGCAATATAAAGTTAGGACTAAATATTATGAGAAGTTTACATTTGAGCACTTCCAATTAAAAAAAAAAAAAAAAGGCCAAGCAATGAAAAATGTGGAATGGCTTTATTATGCATTACTCCCTAAAGATAAATATTGCTCAAGTTCTTTGCCAACTCCTTTGGCAAGTTAAGTTATTCCAAACAATAATAAAAGCATACCGGTAGCTTTCCACGTTGTTTGTGTTGAATGACCACTTATTAAATATTTTTTTCCTAACAGTTTCTTTCCAAGAATGCTTAAAATATCTTTAACTGTATGGGAAATAGTGAATTGACAGCAGGCTGACAGAATCTACTTCTCCAAGAGATGTATGACTATATTACTTCCAAGAAGTCTGACACTTTTAGTTAATGGGGTGACTTGCTGGGCTTTTGAAGGGGTCAGTTCATTGACAAAGCAAGCTTCTGAGTGCTTGCGAGCACCAGATAACAACTCTCTGTGCTATCCCTGTAACTTGCTACAGAAGCAGGACAGACTGATCTCAAAAGCAGTTAATTTGATTTCTATATTCATTAGAAGGAAATACTTTCATTGATTCTAAGAACAAACATACGGTCAACGTCACGAGTGTAACACTAATGCTGCCAGTGAATACAAGATTATATAGAGTAAACATACAGATAGAAAATGAAGTGGGGGGAAGTGTGTGCAGTATATGAATGAAAAAAATGAAGAATGCTAAGGGGGAGAATATATTTTAAGCTATAAAATTATCTGGATGAAATATGTATATGTTTATAATCTGGCACCTGGCATGTGTTACATGGCTAACTTTGAAGAAACTCTACCAGTTCTGTGTTAAGCCAAGCCCCTCCCTATTAATAAGATCTGCAGTTCATAAAAAGGCAGCCAGCTCACTGCCAGTTCAAGTGCTCTGAGAAATGTCCTCCAAAATGTCAACAGTTCAGATTGTTGCCATTGTGCTCATGCCACCTCTTCAGGGGAAATCTTTCCCCATTTGTCTGGGCATGCCTGCAGCATGCTGTCAACTGCTAGCATCATGGTCAAGTTGCCAGGGATGTCATCCCAGAACTTGTACCCTCATCTGCCTTCTGTGAATTTTGTCTTTGATTTTTATGTATAGATGAGAATCGTCACAAAAAGTAATATTAATTCTAACTTGAGGCTTTACCTTGGCTGTAAATGTAATCTGTACTACACAGTTCAATTTGATTTAAAGCAGTGCTATATCAAAACTGATATTCTCCACATCCACTCCTCTCCCAGCACGCTGCTTTTATGAACTCAGAATGAAATCCTGAATTTGGAAGAGGATAAAATCTTTCTTTGAACTTTACAGCTGATAATAACTTGCTACTCCATTTCTCGGGTCAGCATCCAGATTGAAAATTAAGCTGTCTCTCCTGCCTCTGAGTGTGATCATCTATAGCGAGAATTGTCTTGCACACTGATGAATATTCCCTCAAGACCTGATTTCAAACTGCCATATACTCTCTGTCATGCACAAAAAGCAAGTTCTGTAATAGGATTTTCAGCAGCAAATTAGGCTCTAAGGGAAGTTACCAATATTTACAATAGTTCATTTTTTTCTTGAGAACTTTAGCTGTTTGGGGAAGGAAGGGTCAAGAGGTTACATTTTTCTACATTTCTCCCCCTTAACTATTAGATGCACTGTATAATTTATGATTCATCTGAATATGGACCTAGACCTTTCCTATAAGCATCCTCTTGTGGGAGGGTTGGGACAGCCCAAACAGTTATTTTTACCAACTCTCCTCCACGCTTTAAGATTCTTTTTTTTAGAAGTGCTGGAGATAAAGACTTTCAAGGCATTAATCCCAAAACTGAAATTACAAGCAGTGCACCTTCCAGGCTTGATGTGAACATGACATAACGTGACTGAAGAGGACCCCCTAAGGAACTAAAATCTTGACATTTCTGGTCTCATCTTGAAAATTGTTTATTAAAATAAAACAGCTAAAAGAAGACTCCATGTTCTGTAACAGATATTTAGCAGCTCTTCTGGGATAAAGTTCAGGACAATTCACTAGGCAAAATTAATATGTGTGGTCTGAAAATAATCTTTGGCACACTAATGTATATGCCTCCACCATTTTCTGTAGTGCTGACCTGGGAAGTTCTCCAAGCACATGGATATGGATAGGAATCATAGTGCTAAATTTTCTGGGATCCAGATTAAGTCTGTAAACCTTAGACTGGTTTTTAAAAGAGTACTCAAATAAGATGCAGCCACATCCTTCCTTATTTGCCTGAAATTGAAGGATAGCTCTTCTCAAAGTGTTATCCAAAATAAACTTTCCTTTTCTCTTAATCCATCAAAACAACATGGTCATTCATACTCTGTTCTGTCAGTCATTTGTATACCACTTTTCATGCTCTGTTTTACAAAACGATTTATATAATTAAACTAAATAATACCTTTAGGCTTGAATACACAATTTGGGAGCAGGCCTGAACTAGAAATTTTGTTCCAGTATCTTTTCATAAGCAGTAAATTTACAGTGTCCTTATACACCACTGAGCAACCTACTTGCTCCGCTGGCATGCCTGCCGCAGAGTTGGGGCACTGAAGGTGTTGTTGCTCTTTCCATTTTTCTGAGGGGATCCCCAAGCCTTTCATTTACACCCATTCCTGATTAATAACCAGGACAGTGTCCCCAGATAGGTAAGTCTCCTGTAAGTCCTTCTCCACTGTGTTCCCATGACCCACAACTGCTTAAAATAACTCCATAGCTTTTCTAAACAGAAATATTTTTTCTCCTGTTGATTGCTATCAAGTAGAAGAAGAGCACAAAACAGCAAAAGGCCTGTGCATCTGTGTCTTAGCTTAACATTATGACTTACTTGCCAGTTTTAGATAAATTCCCCTTCTCTCAGACTGCTGCCTCCGATACAGAGGAGATGGGCAGCACCCACACAACTCTCATGGTGCCTCTCTGTCAGAAATGCAATAGCTTCAGCTTACCTGTTCTTCCATTCTTCTCAACTAATTTCTTTTAATAGACAGCATGCACTTCAGTCATGGCTTTGGCCTTGGAAGAAATAAAAATCTTACATGCTTCTGACAGCCAGGTGAGGGGATATCCCTTATAACAGGACATACAAGTCCAATAAAGCCAATGTGTAAAATATGCGGGGGAACAAATGCACGGCATAACTTCTATTTCACAGTTATCTCTTATGCTTATGCTGTTACCGTGCTGCAAGGTAACTCACCTCTCTTTCATGGCCATACTTAGAGCACTTGTACAGTCTACATGTGAAATCAGCCTCTCTGCTGACAGAGAGTCTATGCTGTGCCACTGACTTCTGTGATCCCTCCCAAGTAATACCTTCTGATGATCTGATCCAAAGCTCTCTTAGGTGAGAGGATATCATCAGTCATTTGGGTCTTGTATTATTTCCCCCCTAGCTGTTTCTGTAGTTATATCACTGATGTCCTTCTTTGGAAAAGTTTGGTTTGTATTTTGCATAGCTAACATGCTTTATCTTTTTTCTCTCTCCTACCTGTGACTATGCTGTCTCCTTATGTTCAAGACAGTCCAAGGTTTCTGCAGTGTTGTGTGAATTGGTCCTGCCTCTGACATGCCTTGGCCCCAGGATACACTGCACACACCCTTTGCCTGGCTTGAGAGGTCTTCACAGCAAGGGTGGCTCATGGCAGCTTTCCATATGGCTTGCACTGACATATCCTTCTCGTAAGAGGTGGGATTTTAGGGCTCTTTTATTGTTCTCATTTTTCTGCCTTGTATGAGAAGGCTGGGCTGGTGAAAAGGTTGTCATTCTCCTTGCTGTGTTACTGATGCTGGCTGTAAAGGCAATGCTTAGCTGGTGTCATCACAGAGTTGTGTAAGGGAGCTGCAATTGCTCTGTGTCACCTGCTAATGCCACCCAAAAGTCAGAGCTCAACTCACCAAAAAGAACAAAATCAGCCACAGGGCACTTCCAGGTAGAGTGAGTAGAAAGGGCCGTTTAGTTTGCTTAGGACAGCAGTGGATAATGAAACATAAAATGAATGTTGAAGGCTAAAAGGACAGTTCTGTTTACCAGTTGTCTGGTGTCACAAAGCACATTCTTATGTAAGGTCCCTTTGTACGAAAGCTACACAGACAATTCAAAAAATATCGTACACTTAATCAATACTAATGACATCCTCCTTAATCAAGTTACAACTGTCTCTTTCTGCTTCCAGGGATAAAAATTTTCTCCTGAGGCATTAATGACTGAACAAAAGCAATTTCTGGAGCTTATCACATTCTTCTGAAATACTGACTTATTTGTCTGTCGCCAAAGGCAAGAGAGTGGATGGAAATGGCCTTTGTCTGGTCCAAGAGGCTGAGTGCAAAGCACTGCTGTTAAAAACTTGTTCTGAAATAGACAAAGATATGTAATGCACTGCTCAACAGATTCTTAAAACCATTAAGATTGAAGTGACCATGAGCAGTTTTAGACTGAAAAGTATGTGAAATACTGTAAATAGATCATAAAGAAACTAATTTTGAAAAATCACCTTCCTTTAATAGAAAGCTTTCCAAATCAACTTGTGTCGTCGCCTATTCATAAGGAATTTGGCAGGCATGTACAAATCCAACTGGTATTTTTTTATAAAGCCAAGCAAAACAGCCAATACCTTTTGATAATCTAGTCTTTGACTAACCAAAAGCTATAGAAAACCAGGGTTAAATCTTCCTTTTCTTCTCCTTCCCTACCACTCCCAGAAAGCTTCATGGGTCTAAATTTGCATTTCAGCAAAATTTAAGTGCCATAGCCCTAATCTGTGATTTTTGTAGCCAACCCACTCAGCTTCAGTAGCACCTCGGAGCATGTCCAGAACTGCCATGCATCTTGATAGAGCTGAGGTGGCTGGCACCACCATCACACCTAATCCCAGCCACATCCCAAACTTGGCCTCCTTCCTGCAGAGATCCCCACAGGCCCAAACTCAGGCAGCTTTCCCAGGCATCACCTGAGATGCACCATTGGGATCAGGCTCCATACAACATATATTGAGGGCAGTTGTTGGGTTTTGTTTTGTTTTGATTTTTTTTTTTTTTGGGGGGGTGGGGTGGAGTGTTGCAGTACTTGCAAAAGGAGAAGTGTTTTTGCTGTCCCCTTATTTTTTACTCCTCATTAAGGTAATAGTCTAGTAATTGAAACATTCATGTAGGAAGGAGTGGAGAGCCCTAGAGTCAACATCTGCTCAGGGTGAAGTTGTTAATATTTCTATCTCCATGTGTAACAGAATAATTGGTTTGGTAGAAAGCAAATACAAGCACCAGCACTTCTGATATTATCAGGGTATCAGCTACAGTTTCCAGCAAGCATGACCCAAAACATTCTTGTAGTAATCACCCATTTGTAGAGACAAGTTCATGTTTTAAAGAGCCAGATGAGATGCATTAAAATAGATCTTTTCCATTGCTAATTGCTTTCATTGCTCATAGAATGAATCCCAATAAATGACGTCAAAGAAAAATCATATTTAAATGTGTAGGATGGTAGCTGCTATCTCTAACATTATTATTCTTGCTCTGCCTTTCGTTAATTCTGGTCTTGTTTGCCTTAGTGAGGCAACCATAATTGTATGGGAAAATGCTTCATCAGTGCTCTGTTATTTTGGAAACTGAAAACTTTCAGTCAAAAATATTTCCACTGAAAACCAAGAATTTCTATTTGGGAAGGCTGCCAAGCTGCCTGTTGCCCAAGTAAGCTGTTTGTCCCATGCCACAGTACTTGTGTACCCCTTGGGGTGGGATAAGGTTTACAAGTTAGAACAAGGTGGCAACAAAAAAGGCAATAAATGCATCTTCTTGCATCTTCTTCAGTTGTCTGATGGAACTCCACAGAGAGGTGGAGTGGTTCACCATGAAACTCTGGAAACAGTCTGTATCAGCCTCCACTCTCTCAGTTCCAGCTGCTGCTGTTCAATACTTGCTGCACAGCCCACCAAAAATCATCACACAGGGCTGGATAAAATTCATGCAGTTCATGGCTATCTGCTTGTTCAGATCAGAGCTGCCTCTCACCTTTTGAGCATGATCCCGGGAAGGGAATGAAACCACGGAAGGAGGCTTGTCCTAGTTTATTGTCAGCACATCGCTGAAGTCAAAGGGAAAGGATTTTGTGTCTTAGGCAAGAGGAAGTTTCAAAACATCAGTGAAAAATGCCATAGTCACTTCAAGTGTTTTTCATAATGTAAGACACACCTTTATACTTTACAGAAGTTATTGCCTGAACGTATAGCTCTGTCAGCAAGTGAAGAGCTAAACAAAACTCAGGAAAATCTGCCAGTATAGCAGCACTGCTAAAATTTGGACGTAGATTTCCCAAACAGCTTGACCCTTTTAATCTTGGAATACAATTGAGGTTTTGTGATTTATTTTGACAGACCTAGAATCTGGCCTTCAGATACATAGTACTTGTCCTGCTTGTTCCAGAGACACTATATATCATTTTGATCAACACTCAAAGTTGAAGTTCCAGAGCCAAGAAAATGACATTTACTGAGCTGTAGCCCATCAAACATTCATGAATCATATCACATTAAATAAAAATAGAAAAAGAAACTGTGAGAGAAAATAATATTTAGATTTATTTCTTTGTGTTTAATTCTCATGTGAAGTGAGTTCTTCTGAAGATCTGCTTAAATAAGAGTCATGTTTTTTTCCACACAAAACAAGCTCATTTCAAAATAGTTAAGATAGTCCAATGTGCAGCATATGTGATGTGTAAGGTAAAACTGGTGACTAACACTGCAGGCATTGTTTATTAACTTTAATTCATGCTATCTCATATCCTCTTGTCAGCTCACTCCTCCTCCTCCTCCTTTTTTATTATACATGAATGAAAACTGATGCTTTTGCATTCTTTTCAAGCCATTAAAATATGTTAATTATTTACAGTAAGGCATCACAAGGTATAATGAGACACATCCCTGAAGTTTTCAGCTTCCTGTTGCAGCAGTTTTTTGGCTTAGGCATTGTTTAAATCAAAAGACATTAAGTGATCAAAAAAAAAAAAAANAAAAAAGCCCCCAAAAAACCAAAACACCACCAACAAAGAAAACCAAAACAAAACCCAAACTCCAAACACAAACCCCACCTTTTCTTCAGAATTTTACAGGGCCAAATTTAAGGGAATCAGAGAGTATCAACACTGACACTTGGGTCAGTCTTCTGAAACAGTATTACACTTGTGTATTCTAGGGTTACATGTCCAAATGTGGTTTCAAAAGCTGTTTTATCACAACAAAAAAAGTACAGGAAATGGGACTGGGAAAGGACTGTTGATACAGGCTCAGAATGCAACACTGATTTAAATATGAAGTCTGCACAAAAAAAAAAA
>VXBL01009972.1:98498-144295 GCA_013400195.1 Aramus guarauna
CTGGAGCACCTCTCCTATCAGGACAGGCTGAAAGAGTTGGGGTTTTTCAGCCTGGAGAAGGGAAGGCTCTGGGGAGACCTAATTGTAGCCTTCCCATACCTAAAGGGGCCTACAGGAAAGCTGGAGAGGGACTGTTTACAAGGGCATGGAGTGACAGGACAAGGCATAATGGGTTTAAACTAAAAGAGGGTAGATTTAGATTAGTGTTAGGAAGAAATTCTTCCCTGTTAGAGTGGTGAGACACTGGAACAGGTTGCCCAGAGAAGCTGTGGATGCCCCTGGATCCCTGGAAGTGTTCAAGGCCAGGTTGGATGGGGCTTTGGGCAACCTGGTCTAGTGGAGGGTGTCCCTGCCCATGGCAGGGGGGTTGGAACTAGATGATCTTTGCGGTCCCTTCCAACCCAAACCATTCTGTGATGATTGGATGATGATTCCATCAGATTCAAGGTGACTAGTAATAATCATCCTGTTTTTTTATAGTAGTGTGTAATCCTTAGCCAGGGTTATCACTTCCTGATGCGGCCATCCTTAGCATACCAGCGGCCTCTGCTCTGGTAGATGCTCCCTCCCGCCCGCTGCTCTTTGCTCCACTGGCAGCTCTGACAAACCATTCCAGCTTTCCTCACAGATTCTGTTATTTTAGCTCTTAGAAAGAATGTAACATTCTGAACTGAGATACTTTATTGCACACAGGATGACCTTAAGTAAATTCTTTTGAATCTTTGCCCTCAGGAGACTCTTAAAAAGATTTTTGTACTTCAGACCTTAGAAGACACAAAGTCTTCGGTATTTTCTCTCTTTCTAAACTATCAGCTTTTGTATCCCTGTGCTAGCAACTATTGCTTTGTATTTGGATGATACAGTATATAAGGGTGGTACTGGTCCAGTTTTCTATAAATATTACAACTGGAAACATCTCTCCAATTTATGGTATGCCTGTTTTTAAACAAAAATATCCCAGCAGGTCAGCATATAAAATAAACATGTTTCACCTTTGCCCCTTAATTCTTAACATTTAATCTCCATTTCTATCAGATGTCAACTAATTGACACGATCTTTACCACCTTCCTCCTGTTTGATCTCCTCTCCCTTCCAAAAATCTCTAGAGGTGCTTTGTTCTGCTTTAGGCTGTAAGCATCGTAATTCAGATTAATTAATTTCCATGGGTTTTCCAAGGACAAGCAGTGGAGCATGCTCAAAAGAACATTTTATTTATGAAAATGTGCAGGTTTGGGTACAGCAGAATTATAGTGAATTTTTCTCAAATTTGGCAGCATCAGCCAAAAGTAAAAGAATATTTTAATTTTCACAGTTTTAAATGGTTTTCCCCTGCTCCCCAAGTGGACTACAAACTAGTATACTGGGTTCATGGGGTCAAGATAAGTTTGCAAGTACAATTCAGTGTCTGAGAATGGAGTCTCCAAAGGACAATACATTCAATAAGGTAAGACCTGCAGATGATAGGTCACAGAAAGAAAAAGTCAAAAGAAGGGTCCTTCAGATCCTGGAGGCATAAGAGGTAGCTGAAACACCAGCACCTACTTGTAACCCTCTATTTAAAACCAAAATATTTTCTGAGTTAATTTAAGCACCTGTAGGATTCAGCATATCCCTGCAGAGGACCCTTGGGTTCCTTCTGAATATTCCTTTCTAGGAATCCCGTGAGCCATTTGCTTTGCAGCACAACAAGCACCGGCAGGTGTATAGAAAATACCCTGGCCAAGGCAAACTCACAAACTGCTGTAAAACATCCTCCTCAGATGCAGGACAGCAGCCTTGAGCCCTTTGTGCCCACTAACAGGGTGGATACCCCAGGCAGTCTCCTGTTATAAAGATGGGTGCAGGTGCTGCTGGCTTGCTTTAGTGCTTTCAAAGAACAACTGCAGGTGTTCCTTCAGGAGATAATTCTATGGTCTGTATCCCACAGAGGGGGAGATCTTGGAGTCTAAATCCACTTTACATACCAGAGGCGGGTGTTTAACACCAGAAAGTTGGGGTCATTGGGCACAGCCCCATGCTCAGCCTTTCCTGCTGGTCAGCTCTGGGCAGCTACCTGCTCAGTGCACAGCATTTTATATTGCCATCCTGAGGCAACTTGTTCTTGCTGTAAACACCAGGTGTTGAGTTTGGGATCTTAGATTGTACACCAAGAACTCTGTACTGAAACCAGGGGTACTTTGTGTTCTGGTTTGGATTTTACCTCTGGTTTCCATGTTGATCTTAGGTCTGGGTGCCCAACACACAGAAGATCAGCACCGTAATGACTGTCTTACTCCTAATCATTCAATTGGTTTTGTATTCACACCACATGTACATACATACCCGACGAATATATGTCGTATCCATGAAGTTTCCTCTGACTTTGTGATGCACATCACAGCTCACAATATGATTTTTAGATCTAGATTGTCTATATCAGCTAAACATTAGGTTTGCAGGCAAACACTGAAAAAAATTGGAGTGAGGGAATTAGCAGATATTCATTGACTTTCTGTTTAATTAAAGCTTACTACGACATTTTCCTGCAAATAATGAAATTCCTTGTTACCTACTGATTAGCTTTGAGATGACTCTTCCACAACAATTAATCAGCCAGGCACTTTGACATTATAGCAAGATATGTAGGATGTTAACATTGTGCAAATAATTTCTATTAAAAAGCAAGCCTTGAATTGAAGAATAAAATTATGAGAGAAAAAAATCTAATGAGTAGTATTGTTTCTGCCATCAATGCAATCTGACTGGCAGCATCATCCTGTCTTTTCTCATATGCCTTTTTAAAGTGCTACCTAGGAAGTGAAGCCGGTAACAAAACTGGAACAGATTCAGAGGTGTTATTGACTTTAGCAGAAAGTTCACTCCCTGGTGAGACTTGATATTGCTTTATTTATTTGTATACACAAGAAAAAAATCAGTATTTGCTGAGTCATATCACTCCAAAAATTCCAGTGAGGGGTATCATGAAAAGAAGATCTAAACCAGCTGTTAGTTACACACAAACCTAAAGTGAAGTCACCCTTCTCTTCTCCAAACACAGCCTTAGCATCCAAAGGCAGACTTATCTGTGACAATGCTATGAGTTATATCCAACACACTCCCTGTGGGCATGGAGACAGGACATTTGGAAATGAGACATTGAGGGAATGGTAGGAGTAGGACATACACAAGTCTAGCAGGGCATTTTGGGAGCTAGTTTCCCCCTTCAGCCTCATAGCACATATCTAGAAAACTCATCACAGCCAAGAGCTTTCTTTGGCCAAGGAACAAACACAATATTTGGGTCCCATGTTTCCCTGCTTCAGCAGTGTAAGCTGTAGCCCATTCCTGTGCTTGTTATAGGCTCACCTCTTCACCTCCCCAGCCATGCTTCCTTTTGTCCCTTGTGTTTCCTAGTATGGGCAGCAGTGACAGCAGTTGCAAACACTATAGAAGGCTGGAGGAAGCTCAAGGGGCACCGGCAAATCTGCAAGGAGGCAATGTGAGAGGTATCTGCTCTGCACACTATGTCGGGGCCGAGGCAACACAGGGGTAGATATTCTCAAGGCCACAAGATGCTGCTGCTGTCACCTAGGAGAAGGTAGAGATCCTACAGTACCTCCTTTCCCTAGCATGGCTGAAACTAAACCATACAACTAAGAGCCTTGTCCAGATTCTCCTTGATCTCTGACAGGCTCAGTGATGCGACCACTTCCCTGGGAGCCTGTTCCAGGGACCAGCCACCCTCTCAGTGAAGAACCTTTCCCTAATGTCCAACCTGAACTTGCCCTGGTGCAGCTTCACCCCATTTCGTTGTGTCCCGTTGCTGGTCACCAGAGAGGAGATCAGCCCCCCCCTGCCCCGCCCGCCATGAGGAAGGTGCAGGCTGCCTGGGGCCCCCTCAGCCTTCTCTTCTCCAAGCTGAACAAGCCAAGTGGCCTCAGCCCCTCCCGCAAAGTCCTGCCCTCAAGGCTTTTCACCACCTTGGGTCTCCCTCCTCCGGACACACGGGAATAGTTTGATGTCCTTCTTACAGCGAGGCCCCCAAACCTGCACCCAGCACTCCAGGTGGGGCCACACCAGTGCGGTGTAGAGTGGGACAGTCACCTCCCTCGCCCGGCTCGCTGTGCTGAGCCCAAGGCACCCCAGGGCACGATAGGCCTTTGGCTGCCAGGGCACACTGGTGACTCGTATTCAACTTGCCACCAGCCTAAACCCCCACATCTCTTTCCACGGGGCTGCTCTCCAGCCTCTTGTCCCCCAATTTGTACGTATAACCAGGACTTCCCCATCCCAGGTGGAGAATCCAGCACTTGCTCTTGTTAAATTTCATACAGTTGGTGGTTGCCCAGCTCTCCAGTCTATCCAGATCTCTCTGTACGGCCTCTCAACCCTCGAGAGAGTCCACAGCTCCTCCTAGTTTAGTATCATCAGCAAACAATGTATATTCAATTCCTGCATCCAGATCATTTATAAGAACATTAAAAAGCACTGGTCCTAAAACCAAGCCCTGGAGAACCCCACTGGTGACTGGCTGCCATCTTCATGTAGGCCCATTTACTATAACTTTGAGCCTGACCCATCAGCCAATTGCTCACCCAATGTATTATGGACTTGTTTAGCTGTGTGCTGGACATTTTGTCCAGGAGGATATACTCTGAGACACAGTATCAAAAGTTTTGCTAAAATCCAAAACCACCACATCTACTGGCTTCCCCTGGTAACTAGATGGGTGACCTTGTCATAAAAGGAAATTACTTTGGCTAAGCAGGACTTTCCCATCATGAATCTGTACTGGCTATGACCAAAGACTACATTGTCTCTCAAGAGTTTTTTGATAACTCCCAGAATTATCTTCTCCATAATTTTACCACGCACTGAAGTGAGACTCACTGGCCTGTAATTACCAGGGTCTTCCTTCTTACCTTCTTGAAAACTGGGACGTTTGCCAGCTTCCAGTTGACTGGGACCTCTCCAGACTCCCAAGACCATTGAAAACGAATGGAGGGTGGTCCCACAATGGCATTGGCCAGCTATTTATTACCCTGGGATGAGTCCTGTCAGGTACCATAGACTTATGTGCATCCAGCTGGAGCAGATGATCGTATCTGCCTCACCCACGAGCAATGACAAATTGTCTGAAGGTCTTGAAGCTCCTACTAATAGGGTTGCAATTGTTCACACAGGTTGTGTTATCATTGACAGGGAAGGGAACATTCAGCAGTTCTCTTCAATGTTGCTGTCAAAAGTATTTCTGCTCTTGACTGTAACAGCTGTGGCTGTTCTGCTCATGCCACCATCGCACACATGCAGCAGTTAGNGACCTTGTCATAAAAGGAAATTACTTTGGCTAAGCAGGACTTTCCCATCATGAATCTGTACTGGCTATGACCAAAGACTACATTGTCTCTCAAGAGTTTTTTGATAACTCCCAGAATTATCTTCTCCATAATTTTACCACGCACTGAAGTGAGACTCACTGGCCTGTAATTACCAGGGTCTTCCTTCTTACCTTCTTGAAAACTGGGACGTTTGCCAGCTTCCAGTTGACTGGGACCTCTCCAGACTCCCAAGACCATTGAAAACGAATGGAGGGTGGTCCCACAATGGCATTGGCCAGCTATTTATTACCCTGGGATGAGTCCTGTCAGGTACCATAGACTTATGTGCATCCAGCTGGAGCAGATGATCGTATCTGCCTCACCCACGAGCAATGACAAATTGTCTGAAGGTCTTGAAGCTCCTACTAATAGGGTTGCAATTGTTCACACAGGTTGTGTTATCATTGACAGGGAAGGGAACATTCAGCAGTTCTCTTCAATGTTGCTGTCAAAAGTATTTCTGCTCTTGACTGTAACAGCTGTGGCTGTTCTGCTCATGCCACCATCGCACACATGCAGCAGTTAGGGTGGCATGCGCAGCTGGAGATCTGACACAGACAGACAGGCAGCTGTTGAGAAAGCAGATAGGAACAGAGGAGAGTTGGGGGATAGTAGGATGTGTCTCTGCTGGCTCTCCATCACCTCTGAAGGAGATCACTGGTTGTGCACAGGGTGGGTCTCTAAATGTGCAAGCAATAAATTAAAAGATAGAGCTTAATTAATCAACAAATGAATTATCAACAAATGAAGCAAAAAACTGCTGTTCTCTTATTCCCAGTTCTGGCATTTTAACAGAAAACTGAAAGCCTTAAGTTTCATTTGGGAAGGATTAAGAACAGCAGAATTTGTTCATTCTTGGTTCTCCTAATTTCTTTCTGTAACACAGTTTTCTTGCCTTATTGATTGCCACATATCAAGTTCAGAATGTGTCTTTAGATCTCTCTGGATTTGTTTCTTCCTAATTGACATAAATTTTGCTAATAACACCTTGAATGTTTATGAACAGAAATTATAAAGTCCCTACTGGTAACTGTGTCTTCAAGGAATTTTCTCTTTTGCTAATACTTAGCTTTCTGTGTATTTTAGTTTTACTGGATGTGTATAATAAAAATGCCTGTATGGCACATCTTTCACTTGGCTTACACAGAACAGGTTTTTCTCTGTTACTGGGACCTCTGGGAAAAAATAGCTAATTCTTTTCCTCCATATACAATAATCATTATTTATTCACTGCCATGCTTAATAGGTGAAGTGTGCCAAAAACATGCATCCTTGATTTTATGATACTTTCTTCAAAGTCACGTTTACTGTGAATTACAGTGTGGAGTGTGGCTTTCATCACAGACATCTAGGCCACTAACCTGTTTTGATCATGAGAGATATTCAAAATGCATCATCAGGATTGGTTTCGTGATGTTGATACCAGGTCAGATGCACATACAGCCAAAATAGTAGTCACAAAACTCTGAAAATATCCACTATGATTTCTGCATCATCAGAACCAAGAACAGGCTTGCCTTATTTTAGCTGATCCCAGTTCACTTCAATATTTCTGAAAGAGTATCTATATGAGGAAAACCTGTGATGAAAAAAAACCTTCACACCCGGAAAAGATTAAGCAAATAACTGGATTTCTCAAAAGGCAGAGACACAACACAATGTTTTGTTTAGTTCTTATATTGATTTTTTTTTTTTCACTTGAATTAACATAGTTGATATTGTCTCATAATCCATAATATGGTTTATTTAATGCAAGTGCTCTCTAAGACATAGTGTCAGGAAGAGACTGCAAATGTAATCTCCTAGATTTGGGCTAAGCATGATCTTAATCTAATTGGGTCCTTAGTCTCTTCTCCTGTAGCTAAAGAAAAGGCACCATAATATTGCTTTAATTGATTGCAAGCTCTTCAGTATCTTCCTCTGTGTTTGTACGCTGTCTAGTGCCATGGAGACTTCTCCCCAGTTAAGGCCTGTGGGTGCTGCTGCAATATAAATAAATGAGAATAAGGGGAGCAAAATGAAAGAAGAGATTGCTATAGCCATTCTGTACGTGAAGCTGATTTTCTCCCCTTCTAGCAAAAAACTATCCAAGTAGAAATGTAGACATTTCTTCAGAAAATCTTAGCGCAGAGGAGTAATCAACCTTGTGGCTGATCTTGCTTTAGGAGAGAACTAGAACAGAATTAGGCTGAGAAACTTGCTTATAGCTGAGAACACTCCACAAACATATTTATGGCATGAGCTTGCCCTTTTGTCTAAAAAGCAATAAACAACCATCATGAGAAACGGCAGAGTCAAGAAGGGTTTAAAGGTTGGAATTTATTAGAACAATGTTTCCTCATACCTAGTACTAAACTTTTCTCCACTGAATGTTCATTTCATTTCCTTGTTGGAAACAATGAGAATTTCTCTGACAAACCCCACCTGTCTCATCCCATTGTCTTGTCTAGAAGTCTCCTGCAGAACCAGACCTTGTGTCCTTCATCTGGAGTTGTGGACATAGTGAAACGTTCATCTGCAAATGATAATACAAATGGGACAACAGTGTATGTTAGTCAGAAGACCTATCTCGCTACTTTGTAAAAGAATGGGGGGAACCAGATTCTGAGGTCCTCAGAGCTCTGTAAACAACATCCGAGGTTTTGAAATAGAAAAATTGGAATTATACTTTTCAGCATCATACTCCTGCTCTTGGGCTTCCCATGTAGCTCTAGTCTGCGCCCACCCTTAAAAGCCACATGGGTCGGAGAGCTGAGCCAAGTGCAGCAAGGTAACAGTCGACTTTCGAGGTCCCCTTGAAATCACCCATGGGACCTTCTCCTAACGGAGGCCCCATGGGAATAGAAACACTTGAATTCTGTTTGCTCTAAGTAGTCTTGAGTAATCTTTGCAGACATATCACACTATCAACGTTATTTAAACATCTCTTGCGTTCTACAGTCTCCTCCTAACGTACACGGAAAGAAAGGCTGAAGGAACTCCCCAAAACCCACAGCGGATGTGTGGCAGACCTTGTTCTAAAATTGTCTCTCTTTTCACTCCCAGACCTGCGTTTCACCCCTCACGGTAAGATCCCCTCCACTTTATTTCACACAATATGCTAGCTGGCCTTAGAACAGCTAGAAAGAAGTGCCCAAGCAGCTTCTCAGGTTGCAAACCACTTTTTTTCCAAAACAAATAATTAATTCAGCCATATTTATCTCAGGGCCCTGCACAGAGTAAGGAAGGGACGAATGATTTTCCTCATACGCAGTGCCTCCACAATGCAAAGGCTGTTACTCAGCAATGGTCCTGTGACACCCAGTTTACATTTTCATATCACTGTGTAAATACAACTCTCCTCCCCGTGGGCCTGTGGGGTAGGGGGAGTAAATGTTTGATTTCCTCTTCACAGCCAGGAAAGCTGGCACAACCAGTGTGTGACAGTGAGGATCAGCTCTGAAGTTCTTCGGGAGAGCAAAAAAATCACAGTCGTAGAAATGTTTGTTGGAAGGGAGCTCTGAAGAACATTTAGTCCAGCTCTAAGCAGGACTATTTCCAGCACAAGATCAGCTCACTTGTGACTCTATAAATATTAAGTAACCACTGAGATTAGGAGAGATTTTTCAAAATGTTACAAAATGTCCATAATCTATCATTTTGGACTGCGGGGCATGGGATGGGTCCCCAAATCACAGATAGCTGTTTTAAAAATGCAGTGAAAACAATCAATCTTTATTTTGCTGCCACACATCAGAGAAACTATCAAACATTGTTCTTCGGTAGGTTAAATCCTATTTATTTTCTGGCTGAACAAACTCAGAAGAATGTAAAAGCACTTTCAGCTACCTCCTGTAACCTGAGCACATCATTTCTTCTCATCCCACGCACTGTGCCAGGTTAAGAGATGTGAGTGGTGAGAATCACTGCAAATATGAGTCTTCCCTGCCTGATGGAACATAACAACTAATAATTTTAATTACTCACTTTTTTTTTCCTACACTAGTTTTACCAGATTTAAGCAACGTGTACTTCCAGACTAAAGGACTCACAGCAGATTCCCATACTGACCGTAAAATGGTTAGTATTTCTGAGGAATTCCTGAGCATTGCATGGAAATGAGTCAATGAACATGGTGTTCCTGTAAAGTGATCATCCTCCAGACCTGAAGTGAGCAGTGCTGAGGATGGTAAGCAGGAAAAAGGCTGATACGCTATCTAACCCAGAGGCTTATTGCCCGTGACTTTAATTTTATGCTGTCAGTAAGATACCTTGAATTCCTTGGCAGTCCTCTGCAGCCCTGGTGAACATGCTCCTTCACCCTTTCTCATCCAAAGAAGCTCAAAACCAACAGACCATTTTACAAGTCGCTATTGCTCCTTTGAGAAATCAGGAATAACAATGGCAGTGGAGGAGCAGCCAGGGTCATACCAGAGGTGGCAGGGTCAAGAGGACTGCTCACTCTCACTGGACAAATGACCTCCTGAAACCCTAACAAGATAAGGTATTTCCATTAACCGCAGAGAAGATAAATTAGATTTGTTTTGTTTGGCAGCAGCACAATGGACAGCCATGTAGCTGTGACAGCAGGAGTGGAGGAAGCCGTAAAGCTGCCTGGCTGAATGGATGCAGTACAGACTCACGAGTCTGTCAGACAAGTAAAATATGTGAAGAACATTTTTCTGGTTTAGATGTTAATTTACAGTGGGGAGTGGGCACACTGACACACTGCCTCTCCTGCATAGCCTTTATTGCCATGTCTGAGACAAAATCTGCTCGCCTGAGAGGCTCTTGATCTCGCTCCTATCCCAGGCACCTTTGGAAAGCCACACGTATTCAAGTTACAACTTAGGCAGATTTTGCTCCATTTAGAATCCAAGGCATCCTTGATATTTGCTGCTATTTTCAAAGAAGACAGCCTGGTGCTCCACGTGTGGTAGCATATGTAGCCATTAACAAATCCTTTATCAAATCTATTTTACACTGATTTTACACAGCTTTCACCCTGCACATCAATGAAGCTTCCTCTGCCTCTATTTTGTTGTTTTATTTCACAGCCACTGAATTCAGCAGAGAAGCTCCTGCTTTATACTGCAACTATAATATGTCACAGTCCTGGTTGTAGAGTAATACTTTTTTGTTTGTTTGTTTGTTTGACTAACCTACCATAGGATCATTTTCATCTTCTAGTAGGCAAAAGAGAAGAGCCAAAGTAATTTATGTAAGCACATAAGGGTGAAAACAGAAGAAAATTACAATTTCTGAGTCTGCAGTCTGCTTACCTGCAGCTTTATGTCATGTCTAACTAGTCAGGGGAAGTTTCTGTACTTATAGAAAGATGGAACTTCCTTTCATAAACATGCATGAGAAAGTGTACAGGAAATGGAACTCAATTAAAGTTTATGGCACTTAGATACTACTGAAGGCTGCAATAAGCTCACTAATAAATTATCAAGCCAAATAATGCAAAGCATCATGTAAATAAATGATGTCTCTTGCTGACATCATAAATGGTAGAATATTGACCATCACTAACCCCTACATAAACTCAAGCCAAAAAAAAGCTGAGCATCAAGAATGAGAACAAGGAAGTTCACAGTCTGTTGTATGGCATGAAGCAGCCTGGTTTTTAAGAGATGTTACGAAACAAAAGGTTGCATGACTCTGCATTCTACCTGTCCTTTTGAGAATCAAAAGGTATTTCCCCTCATGAAACAGAGATTTTTAAAAGTCTACATTAAAAAAGGAGGGGCAGACATTGCAAGAGGAAAGCTCTGTCACACTACAAATGATTTGATTTTCCAAAGCTGACCGCACTAACACAGTGTATCGTATGGAACATGTAGGTCTTTTACAAAGCTGAAATTTTCACTGTGCAATTAACCAGAACTGAAACACACACTGGAGTGATCTGCTGAAAATATTCAGTCAATAGCTCCAGTTTGTTCCAGGTAGACATCTTTGATCCTTCTGCCAATTCTTACTGGCCTTCTCTTTCTCCATCTCTTCTATTCCTTCAGGAGATGAGAGGAGGGAAGAAAAGGGAAGGGAGAGGAGAGGAGAGGAGAGGAGAGGAGAGGAGAGGAGAGGAGAGAAGAGAAGAGAAGAGAAGAGAAGAGAAGAGAAGAGAAGAGAAGAGAAGAGAAGAGAAGAGAAGAGAAGAGAAGAGAAGAGAAGAGAAAGAAGAGAAGAGAAGAGGCAAAGGAGAAGGAAAGAAAAGTTTAAAACTAAATGTCAAAACAAAATGTAACATTTTCAGTAAAAAGTTTCCTGAAAACAATGCAGCCACTCTTCCCTCCCACCCTACTTCCCAAATTAATTTCCTTTCAAAAGCTCTAGAACTAAAATTACTTTTAGACATTCATTGCATTTTTTTCTGTGTGATTGGAACAAATTCAGCTTTCAACTGTAACCACACTGAATTGGTGAATAACAAAATCCATGGGGCATGAACTATGAGCTAGCCTGACCACAGGAGATGATGGGCCTTTATCAATTAAAAGCTGGACTGCAATTTCACAATGCAGCCTCAAGAGGAAACATGGAGCTGAAAAGCAAGATAAGAACAGACTTATACAGTGTCAAAATTCAGTTCTCACTTTCTTCTTTTTCCAGACAAGAAGAAAATCAAAGCACACAAACAGCTGCTGTAACCTTTACCATTTTACACAGAGCTTCTCACAAGCATCTTTGTATTTTTCTGCTCTGAGCCATTTCTATAGCAATGTGCTACAGAGGAACAGCTCTTACTATGCTGAGAGAGCAGTGCTTGATTTAACATAAACAAGTAAATTATCTTAAAATTAGATTTCACTGTCACTGAAAAAAAGACATTGACCATCCCTGGAATCCATGGAATGCAAATTGGTTGTTGGGGTTTGGGGTTTTTTGAAACATTAGATAGCATTTAAATCCATTTTCAGTGTGAAGGATTTTTCCTTGCTTTCTAGCTGCAATTTTTTATTCACTAATTACTTTATTTTGCCTCTAACTTTAGTAATAATAATGTTTCAACTAAGAAATGTTAAATCTTTTCAACTCTTCATCTCTGTTCAGTTATTATTTGGCCAATTCAGCAAATGAGGGGGGTTCTGCTTTTCAACATCTATCCATGTGGGATTTCACCTTTTATTGTTTTCATATTTCTGCTCAGGTCCACTGCCAGCTGAGTGGAAGCAGAAGTGTTTTGTCTATTTGCTACTTTTCTTGCCAAGATGTTCAAGAATTCCCTGTCTTTCAGCACAGTTCTCCTGGCAATAAACCAAAAATTTTCAGAAAGAAAAGAAGAGCAGAGCTGCTTCCTAAATTCCTGAATTTTCAGAATTATCTGGCATACAATAGGCCACTCAGCATATTGCATAGGACAACCTCCAAGAAGGTTTTACATTTTAAATGTAAAAAAACCCAATTACTGAACTCTAAAACTAATATAGAAATGAATTCATCTTAGGAACCACTGGTAGTTTGGTCTCTATCCATGTAAAAATTCTGCTGTGTGGATACTCTTCACTATTCTGACAGAGACCTTCTGAGATAGGTCTGTACCATCTACATGACATGCTAGGATATCTACACCAATAAATTAAAGAGGTCCAGAAAGTGACCTGAAACACTGGCCTGTGTTCTCCATACTGTGAAATCACTTCCATGACTTCTGAGGTGGCCTTGTCCCCAGCCAGTTTGTCTCCAAGGAAATCCTGAGTACAATCCAAGTAGACAGCATGGAGACCACTCTCCAAAGGCACTTTGAACATGGTGCCTTTCTACAGAAGCTAAAGGCCAGAAAATGATCCTTGGTAGGGTTGACTCCAGCCCAGGCTGGAGCTTCAGGGAGAGAAGGTAAGGGGTCCTGGGAAGAGGCAGGGCTTTACCTTCTGCAGTTTGCTTTACAATCATCCACCTCCTCTTTGAAGGCTGTGTGTTTTCTTTTACGCCTGAAACAAGTGTTGTTCCCTCTGCTTCTCGTCTTACCTAGACCCAAATTTTGGCAGGCTGGTTCTGCTCTGTAATGCCCAGAGTGCTTTGACAGGGGTCAAGGCAATGTGCATTCAAGGTGTTCCTGCCTCCAGGCCATCATTCTGTATGTCAGCCTTTTAATTCTCTGAGTTCTTTCTAATTAAACACAGTGAAAAAGGGTGCATATAAACTATTTCAGAGAAACACATTCAATCACGGAACTTCATTACTTGTATTGTCTTCAAACTGTGATATTCAAACAATTCCCCTAAAACCACCTGAAATCCTTCAGAGTTGCATTAGGCAAGCACTAAAGATTTAATTTGGTTGGCTGGTTTGTTCTTGTTGTTTTTTTTCCAATTCACACTTGTGTCACTAAATTAATTATCTGGAGAGCAGAAAGACTTGTAGAAGGCACTACTCCCAGAGCAGCTAGAGATGTGAAGGACTGTCTTCAGTGATTGCCAGCAAAAAACCCAAGTCCTGAAGTATGTCCTGCCAGAGAAAAACAGCTTTCAGTTCAATTTTAGGGAATAACGAGGTGAAATAAAACAAGTAATTTCCCTGTATGCCAGTAGGATTTCTTGCCCTCTTAAAACATCTAAAAACATCTACACAAATAAACTTGTAACACACTGGCAACCTCTTCACTCTTTCCATCACCACAAGGGATGCTGCCAATGTGTCAAAATCACAAATGTGCAAAGCTGGGTGAGATTTTTAAAGTGTTCAGCATTGGCTTACTTCTCTGCCTCTGGATGTCAGTGGGCTTTCGCAGGCTGCAGTGGAGCAGCTAGGGCGGAACTTTTTGTACTTTAGAAAATCCCACCTGTTTCTGTCTCTGAGAAACTGGCAAATTTTGGTATGTAGCTCAAAAAATGTTTTCTGCAGCACAAAATGTTCTTCAACATGCAGCAAGCAGTGATAAATGTCACCTGACAATGTATACATACAATCTGACCAGACAGTCTGCTCTCCTTACTGGTGGTCTTAGAAGAAGAAAATGTTAAGTTTACCATTGTCATTTCATGCAGCACTACATTATCCACCACAAGTAACTCTCAAGTACACTTAATGTTTTTTCCATAGTAGTCCAGTTGCTTTTCTGATTGACGGAACTGTGAAACTGATTGAACAAATGCAAATTTCAGTTCAAAAGTCAGCAAGAAATTGCAAGTCTTTCTTGATTCAGATATTCAGATTAACCTGTGTAAAACAAAACAACAACAAAAAAATTTTCATGTGCTAATTACCGTAAAAACATGAATGGGTTTATGAATATTAGAAACACTGTTATATGTGAAGTTTTCCAAGAAGTAGTGCTTATTCATTGTAAGCAAATAAGAATTGCAAATCTGAGACTGCCTGAACTGCATTTCAGGTTTTTATCAAACTTGAAAGAAGGCAAGCTGCATTTGTTTTTAAAATTAGTGTATCCTAATATTAAAAAAAGATGGGGAAACATTAACATTCCTGGATGTCAACCTAAGTTGACCCTCTACATACAGAGAATGAGTCACCAGAACTGTCCAGACTCCTGCTAGTCCCTTGGGCATGGTAGTCAGCTGTGTTCAGTGTTTCATTGACTCAAGTATATCGGTTCACTGCTTTATATGCTTTCTTATTTTGCCAAGTTGCCTCCTTTCTGATACCCTTTTTCCCTGATGGTCAATTTGGCAATCGCTGTCATTTAATGTTCACACACTGAGATAGCACTTAGTCATCTCTGTGATGGGTTTCTGATAGCTATGTGAACTTAGTTTCTGGGAATACAGTCATTTTGCTCTGCTGTTCAGACAACTGTGACAAGCTAACTTGTTACAGTTTGAGTTTATTTGAATTTTTTTTTTTTTAAGTTTATTGATTTGAGTTAGCCTCTTTGTTCTCTAGGTAACGATTGCTCCTATTTATGCAACATAGATGAGTTGAGATGACAATAGGATCTTGCCCTGAATTGGGAAGTATTTGCATCTAGTTCAGTTAAGCTTGGAAAGCTAGGAATTGACTTATTTGTATTATTTAGGATGCACTATGCACTTAAAAACAAACAAACAAACAAAAAAACCCCAACAACACAATGGCTAATTTGAGCTAATCACAGATCTTAGGACGGAGGATTGGATGATGCCTGTGTTGTCTAGTCCAGCTCTCTGCAACTCCACAACAACCTGAACAGGTACACGCCAGATGTAGCCGTGCACCAGGAACCATGCCCAACATTGCCAATGAAATTTAAGACTCAAAAGCTACAAAAAAATTATGACTTAGGGAAGAGCTGAAGAGGCCAAGAATTTTGTTTCTCTCTTAGGTCCCTTTTACAGAAGGGAATCCATTACATGCAAATGCTCTGGCTGGCACAAATAAATGTTGGCTTTGGGGAACGAGATGGAGAAATGATAGCAACACTAGCACTTCCCCATCAATTCAGTGTATAGTCCCACTGGTGAGCTCTGTCATGCACAGATTTAGGTTTCTGCTGGGATCAGTGCTGTCTTCGACATCCAGACAGATTCACAGGCCCAACAGCAATGCGTGTAAGTGAAATAATCCTCACAAGGGAAAGTCTTATTTGGGGGGGGGGTGGGAAATTAAATTTGTCATTTTTCATCAGAAGATAAAAAAGTAAGCCAAAAAAACAAAACAAACAAACAAACAAAAACTATCTTCAGTGTTCAAGGGAACTGACTAATTAAAGCAGAACAGCTGGCTGATCTGAGACTACACAGTGGGGTTTAATGACTTGTCAACATCCCAGAAGGGGAATGTGTGGTCTGATTTACAAAGGTTTTGAGTGCCTGAGGCACTTCACTTCAGAGCAGGGAACTGATGCTCAGTATGTTTGAAAACAAGATCAGTGATTTTAACCAGAATTAAAAGTCCCGTAGCTGGTTCTGATAGTGCATTTATTTGGGTGAATCCCTCTCATTCCCTTCTGAACTTGGCATTTCCAATGTGAAATTCTTTATAGAAGTTGGTATTCTGGCATCTCTTCAAATAAAACAAACATTTACAGATGTATAAAATGAAGCATTCTGTGAAATATGAGGCCAACATATGTAAATACAACTGCATTGACTGTGGGGGGAGTTCAATGTGCTTACTCAGAGGTCTGACATGACCCAAAGAAAAGCTGGGACTTGCCCAGGATCATGGTGAAGAGTCAGTGTCAGAGTTCCCAGCACCTGAGTCATGTACTTGGCCGAGTCATCCACACCTCTGTCAGTACACAGCTTCATACACAGTGCATCATGTCTTCTTCCTTTCACTCACTCTCGGTTTGCTCCTAATTTAAACTGAGTGATCCTAACATTTATCCTGGGTTCAGATTCATGTGTGCGTGCGTATGTCTCTCAGTCAACCTGGTTGCCTCCCTTTCTGTTCCCCTTTCTCACCATTCTGTCCCATCCAGGACTTGTGTCAGTGGCTCAGTCCTTTCTCCCAGTTTCCGTAAGGAGCGTGGACTTGGGGTATATCTCCCTTATCATCCATTTCCCACCTTTCAATTACCCTGCCTAAGAGACTGAGGACAGTAGGACCACTCCCGACCTCTGTCCAAGGAGGACAACTACCACAGTTTTCACTGATCAAACCAAACAAAATCTTTCCCAAATTGTAAACATGACATTATTTTATGTGCTCACGTAAAGAATAACTGGGTTTTAGCCTGTGATTGTCTTCATTAGTAAATTAGCATAAGGTATAGGTAGCTCAATCGTTGTTTAACCTGGACCCTGTCTCCATACAAAATCCTATTGCTATCAACTTGCACGGGTTTTATGTGTAAATAGCACAATGTCTGTCTGCAGCTAGAGCCAATCTTGTGATACCATGAGCCAGAAACAAGAGGGTAATAGGAGAAAAAGCGTATTCTTCAAAAATAATCCCATGATCTGTAAGTCATCTCACAGTTTGGGAAATGTATTGCCATAGCTGCTATTGCTGACAGAATGTCAACTGCAGCTGCATTAGTATAGGCATGGGAACGTATTCCATGGTCCATATGCAGCTGTATTCACTGTATTTTTCTCTTGAGTGGTCAACATGGAATGACCAAGGGGAAATCATGCCTGACCAATCTGATAGCCTTCTATGATGGTGTGACTAGCTGGGTGGATGAAGGGAGAGCAGTGGATGTTGTCTACCTTGATTTCAGCAAGGCTTTTGAGATTGTCTCCCACAATATCCTCATAAGCAAACTTAGGAAATGTGGGTTGGATGAGTGGACAGTGAGGTGGGTAGAGAACTAGCCAAATGGCAGAGCCTAGAGGGTTGTGATAAGTGGTGCAGAGTGTAGTTGGAGGCCTGTAGCTAGTGGTGTACCTCAAGGGTCAGTGCGTGGTCCAGTCTTGTTCAGCAGATACATCAATGACCTGGATGACGTGATAGAGTGTACCCTCAGCAAGTATGCTGATGACACAAAACTGAGAGGAGTGGCCAAAACACCAGAAGGCTGCACTGCCATTCAGCAAGACCTGGACAGCCTAGAGAACTGAGTAGAGAGGAACCAAATGAAATTCAATAAAAGCAAGTGTAGGGTCCTGCACCTATGGAGGAAGAACCCCAAGCATCAGTACAGGTTAGGGGTTGACCTGCTGGGAAGCAGCTCTGCAGAGAAGGACCTGGGAGTCCTGGTGGACAACAAGCTCTCCATGAGTCAGCAGTGTGCCCTCATGGCCAAGGTGGCCAATGGTATCCTGGGTTGTATTAAGAAGACTGTGGCCAGTAGGTTGAGGGAGGTTATCCTCCCCTTCTACTCTGCCCCGGTGAGGCCACATCTGGAGTTTTCTGTCCAGTTCAGGGCTCCCCAGTTCAAGACAGACAGGGAACTACTAGAGAGAGTCCAGTGGAGATCTACAATGATGATGAGGGGACTGGAGCATCTCTTGTATGAGGAAAGGCTGAGAGAGTTGGGGCTGCTTAGTCTGGAGAAGATGAGACTGAGAGGGGATCTTACCAACACTTATCAATATCTAAGGGCAAGTGTCAAGATGGGGCCAGACTCTTTCCAGTGGTGCCCAGTGCCAGGACAAGGGGCGATGGGCACAAACTGGAGCACAGGAAGTTCCATCTGAACATGAGGAAAAACTTCTTCACTCTGAGGGTGACCGAGCACTGGGACAGGCTGCCCAGAGGGGTTGTGGAGTCTCCTTCTCTGGAGATATTCAAAACCCGCCTGGATGCAATCCTGTGCAACCTGCTCTAGGTGATCCTGATTTAGCAGGGAGGTTGGACCATATGATCTCCAGAGGTCCCTTCCAACCCCTACCGTTCTGGGATTCTGGGATTTTACACCAAATACAGGAAGAAAGATAATAGTGATACTAAGCAGTTCCTTGACACCTGACAATGCTCTCTCTTTTTGATATTCTTTGAAGATTTTTGAGTGTCATAACTCTGTTTTGTGGTAACATCATCTAAAAGTTGCAACGTCTAACTTGTTTTTATATACAACAGCACTGCCTGTTTGGAAAAGTTATCATAAGTATATATGTTCTGCTATAAGTACAGTTGTTCTGCTACAAGTATATAAGTTCTGCTTTGTGTCTTTCAAACAATTAGAAGGGAAAATTTAACAGAGGCATAAAATATTTAATATTCTCAGATTTAAAATTCATGCTACAAGGAGTGCCGTCCAACTGCAGTAGTTGTTACTCATCACTTATACCCACGGTCATAATATTAAAAAAACCCTATCATCAAGTCAAGTTATGCTGTAATATAACTACAACACCTGGTCCTCTTTGAGGGAAGTCTTAAGTTTTTACCGGGTTTTGACTGACTAGCACGTAAGTCAAGGCTGTTGGTATCTCTGTATGGACATGCCCAAAACAAATGGACATGCTTCTTAATGGGCAAAGAGCAAACACGGCTTTAAAAAAGAAAAACAACCAGCCAAACCTCTTGAGTTGCTCAGATAATCTTTGGAAAAATTACAAGAATGGATATTTAATATATTGAAGTTCATGTAAATGAGTCTTTGACACCACCAGCTTCTGAATCAGCATTATCCCTACGGATGAATCAGGCACAAGAATCATCAAAGCTTCCTCATCTCTCTCTCTTAACCTGTGGCAATTTTGATTTATAATTAAAAGTCCTTAACATTCTCACATGAACAGCAGTTTACTGGATGGAGCAATTTACACTCTCAGAGGTCATAAAGGCTCTGTCCAGTTAAGCAAAAGAAAAAAAAAAATAAAAATAGGTGGAGTAGCTTTTACGTACATTGACCAGCAGCTGTGTGAGGTGCCCAGCTGCTGCGGGGCACAGGCAGAGCTGGAAGTCTTGGACGCATGATGCAAAGCCCTGCACACCGAGCAGGGCCCTGCCAGGGCTGGCAGCAGAAACCGCTGAGCACAGGGGTACGTCCAACGCCGCGTCCTGCCCTCAGCCTGGGACATTTCGCACAGGCGGCACATTCAGCTGCTCAGGGGCTGCAGCCCCGACTCCTCTTGTCAAGGTTGGTGATCAAATTTTTCATTCAAAGGACTAAATGGGATCTGCTATTTTGTTTGTGGACAGTCAGAAATAGCTTCTGCTTTGCATGATAGCGAGTCCTTACAGCACCTGGGCATCTGGAGCCTGAATCTATTGCCTTCCCAGCCTGGGGAGATTTAAGTCTAACCCTCTCATCTCCAGCTGATCAGCGCAGCCACCCCCATCTCTCCCCATCCATCTCTGCCACATTCAGTGGCCATGGGATGTTACAAGAGCCACCCTGGCAAGCACTAAAACTTGTCTCCTTGCTTGCTGCTGCATGTTGAAGCTACCAGCCTGGAGGCTCGTGCATTTTGTCCCTCACTCTTCACAGTTAGCACAGCCCCCACGGCAGGTTTGAAAACTGCTCTTACACTGTTTTTTGAATCCCCCTTAGGTTTAGGCACCAGCCTGCCCAGTGTGTGCCTGCACAGGCACAAGAGCAAACTGGGGCCACTTTGGGATGTGCCAGCTTGCACAGGGAAGCACTGTGCAAACTCAGGTCATGATACTGTTGGGTGTCCACTGAGCAGAGGGGGACCAGGGCAGGTATTTTGATTTGATGTTTCAGGTCCACCAAAGTCCTTCCTTGGGTTTGTAAATCTTTAATTGGATCCAGTACTGAATTCACAGACTTTCTGGCAATAAAAAACATGTATAAACCATAGCTTGAGTCCCTCAAAAGAAAATACAAAATACAGTGTTTGGTAATACAAATAATTTTAATAAATCCAGGCCTAAACTGACTTTGTTAGACCATACCATCAAATGGAGTTTTATAGTGATATGTAACGGCAAACACAAAGAATTAAAACATCCCCTTCAGATAAAATACAGCGTTTTCACACATTGTTATCGCACTGAATTTTTCCCTAATAATAAGAAACAATAAAAAGAATTCTATTTGTATGTTCCCTAGCAGGAAAGTAACAGTATTTGCCAGCTCTCTGTGTGCAGCTTCTTTCAGACTGCAGCATTTTTTTCCCAACAAGCTTAGTGCTCTGTCTTCTACCTGCCAAAGAGCAAAATACAATCACACAGAAAATGTCAAAACAGATTAGTCACTCCTCCTCCAACATTTTCTAATTCTTTTCATCCACAGTTGGAACAGCAAATTAGAGGAAGGATGAAAGGATGTCAAGCTGTGGGAGGTCAACAGTTAGATCTTTGTTATTTTATTCAGCTGTTAACTTGTAACTTTTACACTTGAAAAGCATTTCTGTTTTGTCATGAATTCCACGGTAGAGTATGGTATATTGCAGGAGAGATGTTCAAATAGATGGAGACAATGGAAATATATAAAATGTAGGGTGTATGGCTTTTAATGTAAGGTTTAATTGGTAAGGGAGAAAGCAAAATGATCAATGACTACAAATTGCCTACATAAAGAAATAAGAATCATCAGAAATAATCTGATTTCTTCATGACAAAAGACAAGAGGGATGCCTGGAGATATGTGCCAGACAGGTCTGGGCATGATTTCAGCGCTGATTAGGGAAGGAGTTGCACAGCTTCTCCTCTATGCTTCGATGACAGATTATACTGGGTAGTTGTACTAAGGGGGATTTAGTCCTATTAGCCACCTTCCCTCTGTCCCATAAATCTTTTACTGGTAGCAACAGATTTACTTAGCACATATCTCAGTGATCTACTGAAGGTAATGAGCGATGAAATGGTTTGATTTGCAGCCAATCAACATTACTGATACCTTTAACATGTTCTCAGCCTGGCCTGAGTTGGAGGAGCACTTTGCACAGCAGCTATCAGAACAAAGGTGAGCTTTCTCAGTCTGCTCAGGTCCAATTGCTCATATGAGTTTCCCTCAGAAAGGTCTTCAAGCTTTGCAGCTTGCAAATTTGCATATCTGTGAATCTAAATAGGTAATTATACTGACCTGACATGTCTTCTTCATCCATTTGTACTTTTTCAGCATTACTTTAAGTGGCAAATAGCTTTATGGGTCAGATTTTCAAATGCCCTTCACCTTACATACTTACTTACAAGATAGCAAAATAAACCCATTCTGGTCAGAAAATGTCTAGCAGCCTCACAAACCTCATACCTCCCTCAGGTAAAGCGGCCTATGCAATCCTGTCCTGCAAGTTTTCTCATACAGAAGGCCTGATTCCTACTTAGATGAGCCTGAGACAGAGAAATAAGCTAATCACAGAGGAATCTTTAACTGAAGCCTTCAAGGAACAGCCCAAATTCTAGATATTAATGAAATTAGTACAAAGCCAGCTGTCATTGAGGTGAGAGCAAGAGGAAGAAGGTGGTAATTAGGATCAGCCAGCATGGACTTCCTAAGGACAAATCATGCCTGACTAACCTGATTGCCTTCAGCCAGAAGATTCTGTAGACAAGGGGAGAGCAGTGCACATCAGTTAACAGGAGTTGAGGAAGTCTTTTGATATATTTTTCAGTAATATCCTTAGAGCCAAACTGGGGGATACAGACTAGATGGGTGGTCTATCAGGTGGGTAGAAAACTGTCTGAACCATCAGACTCAATGTGTAGAGAGCAGTGGTTTGAAGTCCAAGTGGTGACTCACTATTTGTGACTGGTCTTGCTTAGCAGCTAATAGGAATACAATACTCTTTAAGATCTTTATGAACCACGTGGACCTAGGGACAGAAGGCACTCTAGGCAAGGGTGCAGAGGGCATCAAAATGCATAGCATGGTCAACACAGAGGAGAGCAGAACTGTCTTTCAGAGGGACTTTGACAGGCTGCAGAAATGGACAGACCATAAGCTCATGAGGTTCATGAAGAACAAATGCCAATTCCTATCCTTGGCATGCACCAGCCCTGTGCAGCAGTGCACCCTGGGGCACATCTAGCTGGAAAGCAGTTTTGCAGAAAAGAATCTGGGAAACCTTGACAGATAGCAAGTTAAAGATGAGACAGCAGTGTGCCATTGGAGGATTGAAGGCCAGCTGCATAATGGGCTGCATTAACAAGGATCCAGCCAGCAGATCAAGGGAAGTGATGATTTTCCTTCATGTAACCCTCTTCAGACCACACCTGGAACACCCTGTCCAGCTTTGATTTTTCCTGTATATAATAGAAAAGGACAAAACAGGGAAAGGCCAGCAGAGGACTACTAAGATGATTAGGGCCTGAAACCCTTTTAGGGAGAGGCTGAGGGAGCTAGTTTTGCTTAGCTTACCTCTCTTCTCTGCAGAACAGAAGGCTAAGGAAGGATCTAATTGTTGTCTTCAACCATACGACTACAAAAGGGAATTTATAAAAAAGGAGGATTCAAACATATCCTAAAAGGGCACAGCAATAGGACAAGAGCTATACCTTTAATCAAAAGTTGCATCAAGGAAAATACCAACTAAATACAAAGAAAAAAAAATCACAGTGAGAGTGGTTAAGCAGGTGAGTAGGTTTCACAGAGAGGCTGTGGACTCTGCCTGATCTAAATTTGAAGATAGCTTTGAGAAGGACATTGCACCAGACAATCTTTGGATGTCCTTTCCAACAAAAATTATTTTATGACTCTCTAATTGCAAGCCAAAAGAAGCTCAGGGGTTTTGTCTCACTAGAAAGGACAAGTGATGTAAAAATCTAATTTTTTTTAAAAACAGCTTTTTAAAAGAGAAGCTCTTAGTGAAACCCAGAACCATTTGCTTTCTTGTATGACATCTGTGAAAAATTGATGCCTAAGTCTTGCATTCAGAACAGGAAATGTACTGAATTTTATTCTCAGAGATCAGTCACCCTGATCAAGCATCTGATGAGAACTGCTGAGGTCAAGATGCTCCTCAGTAGATTTTCTGGGAAGTGTATCCCTCCATGTACATTCACAGCCAGATGCCCTCCCAGTGTACTAGTCTTTTTTCCAAAAGTCAAGCTGCATTTACTTTATTCTGCTGTTTTTAAGTGCAACATTCAGAAAAATTCTTGGTTCACAATACAATAAATTGTCAATATTTTGCCAGTATTGCCACATAGACTACATAAGTGGTAAAATACTCAAGTAAAAGCAGACAGTGGAACTGGACACACTGAATATAATTGAACAATTAGCCTTATTGTAAGAGCATTACAACTGCTACAAGAGAGGTTTAGTGTTTCTCCTACCTTGTTACGTTTACTGAACATCCTAGTAATAGAGGAAACATTGGTCTGAAATGCCTAAGGTTTGCCTGGGGCTCTTCAGCTCTACATACTTGACTGTCCAGAAACATATGCTAACCAAAGGCTATCAATATCTCTGTTATGAGGAAAGGTTGAGAGAGCTGGGGCTGTTCAGTCTGGAGAAGACAAGACCGAGAGGGGATCTGATCAATACTTATAAATATCTAAAGGGTGGATGTCTAGAGGAAGGGGTGAGGACAAGGTGCAACAAGCACAAACTGGAACACAGGAAGTTCCATCTGAACATGAGGAAAAACCTCTTCATGCTGAGGGTGACCGAGCACTGGGACAGGCTGCCCAGGAAGGTTGTGGAGTCTCCTTCTCTGGACATATTCAAACCCCACCTGGATGTGATCCTGTGCAACCTGCTCTAGGTGATCCTGCTCTAGCAGGTGGGGGTTGGGCTAGATCATCTCCAGAGGTCCCTTCCAACCCCTACCAATCTATGAATCTGTGAATCTCTTCTGGAACAGAAGTGAAGGACACTTCCTACTGAGGCTGTGCAAATCTGGAAAAAAAAAAAAAAAAAAAAAAGAAAAAAAGGTATATCACTGGTGACTGTAAAAAAGTGTGTGTGTGTGTGTGTGTGTGCATGCACGAGAGCAAGAGGGACTGTCTTCTTAACAGAGCAATCAGTCAAAAATAGAAGACCTGAATTTCAAACACAGCGAGGTCTTACAGTGACAATCTCAGATATCTTTGTCAGGTACCCAGTTCTGTTGCTGAACAAATGCCTCCTGGATAAATTCATTCACGACCTCAAAGAAGAGAAATGCTTCACTTTGAGATGCCCATTAAGCTTGGACATTAATTAAGTTCCAAGTACTTAGTGCTGTGGACACAACTGCAGTGTTAGGAATGAACAGAGCTGCAATTCTAGGCATCTGGAGAATGTTAAGGTCAAAATTAAGGTAACTACAGAGTTAAAAACTTTTACTTTAGATGGCAATTAAATGAAGAGTTTCCAGACCATGATGCCATACGTAGGCATCCAATTCTACTTTAGTCCTACTTTGGGAATCTATGTCTTTTGGCACTGTATATTTTAATGTTCAAGTTAATTTGGTCATGGAAACTGAATGGAAAAAGTGCTTTAAAAGTGTCATTCAAATTCCTTGGAAAAAGATTTAATATTTACATAGGAAGTACTTTAAATAATTTCTTTTGGGATTTAAAGAAGAATATACATACCAAGGGGGGTGGGGAGGAATCTTAGCAGTATGCATAGGCAGCAAAACAGAAGCCTTGCTCAATCAAATGCCTTTGAGAGAGAAACATGCTGGTTTCACTTCCAGATGGGAAATTTAATCCATAACCTTATTAGGATCTAACCACATTTCAAGTTCCTTTTGCAATGATCATGAATTAAGCTGATTACCTAAAGAATTGCAATAACTATGGGCTTAAACAGACATTTATGTGTCTATTAACATCATTATAATTAGCTCTTTGTTCACTGACTACAAAATCATTCCAAACTAAGCTATGGAAATCATTTATATAGCTACTGCCTTCTCTGTGCCTAGCGCTGTGTGACACTCCTGAATTTTAAGTGAATGCCACAAATACCTTGTATAATACCTTTTCTTGTTCTTTTCATATATACACATGTCCTATGTGGTTTATATGCATATATATAAACATATGTGTAATTTCTATACCTTATATATTGTAACATTGATGATATGGTAGATCTTTTACAATTTATGTAGGTTGTAGCCTGTAACATTGCTTAGTCACATACTGCAGTAAGAAGGACTTAAACCACCACAAATTCTGAATGGGTATTGGCAAAAGAATGAAAGAATGGTCTTGTTTCTAAAAGTCTATATAAAATTTTGGTAGCGCCTGAACACAATTTACTCCCTTGTTTTGTCATTACTGCTTAAGAATCTGATACACCCAAAGGAAGCCATGGCCCTACCAGCCATGTCTTAATGGCCACAAACCCAAGACAGATTTTGTCCTCCATGTATGCAAGAGGAGGGTTGCTGTTGATGTTGCTGACAGCACTTCCCAGCAAGCCCTGCGCTCTGCCGGGGATGCTGTGGGGGCCGAGGACAGCTCATACCCAGAGTAACCCAGCCGTGTGTGCCTCAGCAGATCTGGTGGGATCATCTTCTGCCACTGCCGAGAGTTTTGATTCCTCAGCAGCATCTATGCCAGACATACCATTTGTCTTGGGGTGTAACCCTGGCTTGAACACCATAGTCAAACTGCTCACCAGCCCCTTGTGACTCAGAAGCCATAACCCCTATGAGCCAGGGTGCACAACTGGCACAGCAGGACAGCCACCACCCAGAGAGATGCTGATCTGTGCCACCCCCTGCCTCCAACCTCTGTCATCCTCAACAGCTACTAATCCTTCTGCACATCCCCTCTCCCCAAATGTATTAAGCAGTCACAAGACAAAGACATGAGGGAATCATTTGCAATTATACAGTCAGTCATTTGATTTGAAACCACCTCTTTCCCACCTTGAGTTAGAACCACTAGAAATGAAGTAAATTTAAACTGAGTATCATCTGGATGAGAAGGATAAACTGAACTCTTACTGAGCTGGTACTACTGTGTGATTTGTTTGGGGTTTTTTTAAAATAAATTTAAAAAGCTGAACGTATGAGTAATGACTTTATCCCATGATATTTGGAAGACAATGATTTAAAGGCCTGGGAGTGGAAATGGAAATAGCACCTTTAAATTCAGAATGTATAACTTTAATCTAAGCTCTCTTAGTCTGGTGATGGAATTCCCTAGGGCCCAACCTCCACAAGGTAGAAGCATCTTTCCACGAGCGTAACTTAATCAGATAAGAGATTATTAGCTTCATGCTGAGCTGCTCAGTGGTTTTCTCTCACCAGAAATTGATTTGTAGCTCAAATGGGCAGCAACAACTCCAGCCTCTCTCTCAAACATATTCCCACCGGCCAGATGCCACCCAGATACATTTCTTTGCCCTGTAGCAGTTTGCTTGCAATGGACTGCAGCTCACCTCAGTATACACAGATTGAAATTATATCTTCCTATTCTATAGAACAGACAAAATCAAATACTTCATGTGGTGTGTACAAGCCCAACACCTACAACACATAAGTTGAAAGAGAACTGCTTAAAACCCACCTTACACTCTGCATTCTCAGGCTAAGCTCTGGGAAGCACTGTGCAATCCACTAAATAAATTAAAACATGTCTGATATGTGATGAATGTCTATTTCAAAGTATTGTTGGTTTAAAAAATGTGAAGTCTAATCGTTGCTGCTAATTACATAAATGCATACAAAGGCTACAAATTTCAAAGGGAAATATTAATGCTCAAAGTAGCCCACAAGAGTATGTGGTTAGAAAGAACAGCTGAGGTTTGATCCCCTTAATGTCTTTGAACTAAAGGATGAAAAGAAAATTATCCTGAAGTTCTGATTCTTGTAGAACACTCTGTAGATCTGCTGCTGAGGCTGCGAGCTGTAGCTGTGATCACACTGAATCTTGTATTCCTCTTCATGTATCTTCCTTTGGTATAGTGGCTGAGATAAAAAGGACAATGGGATTCAAAGATCATGATTTATACACAAGATATGAATGTCATCTGTTGATGCAATTAATTACAAAAAATAGCTTAAAAAGCTGTTACCTCCCACACTTGAGGGTATAAAATCACCTTTGATTAGAAAGGTTAGGAAGAAATTTCTGTGGTGGCAGTGAGCCTTGCATTTCTGAAGCATTTGGTAACAGATACACACAGAGACAAGATAATAAATTATTCGGATCTCTGAGCAGATTGAACATTGATATCCTGTGCCCCTGGTTTGAAAACAATTGAGATGTCCACCAGCAAAGAGCAAGAAGGAATGATTGCATGGGGTCAGCCAAGGGCTTGCTTAACTTCGTGCTGTTTCAGTCAGAGGCTGACAACAATTGCCAAAAGAAAGGTACAAGCAAAGAAATATGCAGCCTTTTTGTTGTTGTTGTTGTTGTTGTTGTTGTTGGTTTGGTTTGGTTTGGTTTGGTTTGGTTTGGTTTGGTTTGGTTTGGTTTGGTTTGGTTTTAAGTGCTAGAAATTACAGAGGGAGATAGTCTCACTGATTATGTTCAGGCATCTAATTTAGATTCCCAAGTTAGCAGGGAGTCTCCCCAGGTTCCGAGATCTCCTGTAGAAAGAGGTGTCCTCTTCTCATGGGGATACAAAGGTGTACCTGAGGACAGCAACATCCTCATCATGAGATGTTCAGATGGAGGTTTTCTACAGTGCTACGGACCTGCTGTTTACATGATGACACTTGGACTCTCATGTGAGATCCCTGAGTGCCATCATGCACAGTGAACACCTCAGGGCTTGGCCTCCACCATGGGCTGCACCAGGTCCCACAGCTGAATCCACATATACAGACACACCAGGCTCCTCAGGTCGTTGCTTAAAAGTGATCAGAAATATGACAAATGACATATACTGCCTGACTAAAGTTGTTTGACACCATGAAGAGCATCAAACTGTTGGAACGTATTAGCAGAAATCTTTCTTCTTTACGGGAGGGTGCTGAGCATGTGTACCTAATGGTGAGCAGACCTCAGTGACTAACTTAGAGTGGTTAATGGCTTCTGATCTATTAGAAAGAATAAGCACTTTAGCAGTGCTAAAGAAAGTCATAAAATAAGCTGCTTCTCATCATGCTGTCATTATATTTGAGCACTATCATCCCTGTGTGGGAAAAGTTGACGATAAAAGCATTCATATTTTGGCCAAATAATTGAATGGAAATTATGTACTCTGTGCTATCCAGATGAGTCCACCCTTTCCTTAAAGTAGAAAGGATTCTAACTTTATAATTTTTAGGTCATTAATTAAAAATCCTAACCCAGGATGCTGTAACACTTAACAATTGCCATTTTATAAGCATAATCACTGAGATTTTGCTGGTTAGTTTGTCACTAGAAAGTCACTAGAAAACTTGATGACATATACTTTTACTTTTTATTTTATTTTTATTGAATTACAATGTTTTGCCAAGGCCTGCATTTTGCAGAGGTGTCACTGGGTCACTACAGTTTTCAACAGCAGCCAAGGCTCATTTTCATTGAAAAAAAGAAAAAGAAATTAAGAAAACAGACCTTTTCAATTTAAAAAAGAGTGTTTCAACATAATTCCTTTCCAAAATGCTTGCATAGTTTCTTTTTTCATTCTAACCTAGAATAAAAACAAATTTTGAAACTTCAACATTTTGTTATGTACTGGAACTGCCACCCACTGGCCAGCTCCACTTTTTTTATTGAATCCTTGTGTTCCAACTAATGAGCACTTTGTACTGTTTGTTCCCAAGTCAGAGATGACAGAAAATCTGACTACTCTTTCGGATATGTATTTCTTTATAGCCATTTTCTATGGAGTTCATAGGAGGGAACAATCCCTTTGTGAACTGGATTACGGAAGTGCAGTTTTGGAGGTTTTTTTTTAAAAATACCAGAATTTAAAAATAAATAAATAAACAATTAAACAAACCTGAAAAAGAAAATAGTTCAGCAATGATAATGTTAAATTATAATTTGCTTCATGTACTATTCTTTCTATTTGTGTATAAAGGTTTTAGCACAGTGGCAATATAAAACCTAATTAAAGTATGAATATAGGTGATAAAAGCATTCATACATAAGATCATAACATCTAAGTTTTTTAAAACATTTCAATTCCTCTAGAATATCTCAAAAATTCCCCTTTAAAATCTAAATTTAAACATTACTTTTTCTAACATGCATATAAACTGCACACACAAATTACCAAACTGCATCTCACCATTTGGGGTTTTGGTTTACAGATCTCTAGTTTGGGGACAATTTAATAAACAAGGATTGGGAAATCCTAATTACGTCTGTATGCCATTTATGAAGTCAGTGGATCTACTTGTATAATGTTTGGCCTAATCATGCGAATTTCATTCTGCCCAAAGTATTACACTCATTTATATAACCACCCCCTTAATTTCCTGTTACTGTATTCAGTGTAGAAATGATGAAGCTCTTGAGACTGCTTAGCTTGGACTCTTTTTTTACGAATGAATGGACCTAGTTATGTAGATTTTTCTGATGTATATCTGCAGACAATTATAGCTCACTTCCATACTTGTATAATAGAGACAATTTCTTGAAGCTAAGTGACAAATTTAACTTACCTGTAACATAATTTTTATCATCCTATTTGAACAATGACAATACCAGAAAGCAGATTTTAAATTTCTTTTCTTGTTAACTTCATTTAGAAATTGTGATAAGCATGACTTTTGTAGAATCAAGGATGATAAACAATGAGCACTTTAGATGAACATGGATTAAACAGAAATAAAATGTGTGTTGTGGGCATTAGGTAGGAGAATCAATCAAAAAAATAATGGCACCAGTACAATTCATAACATCATCATATAGAAAACAGTGTAAACAATATTTAATTGAAAATATATGGTTTAAGAAAGCATTCTAAAATACAATAGCATATATTCTATATGAAATATTAACTATAAGCACTATGAAGAACTGAAATTGCATTAGTCTAATGCATTGTTAATTTTTGTGTGAAAATGTATAGTATTCACCAACTGCACAAAGACTCCAATTCATTGAAACATGCACGTGCATTTTATATTCCATTTATTTCTCTGTATGAAGTGTGTTCCTTAGTATGTTTACAGGTAAAAATATAAGCATATAGTCTAATGAATCACGGTCAAAATGCCTGTGCTTTTCAGGATGCAGAATTTCTGTAAACAGAATAAAGTAGCCCCACTGAAATGCCAATTTTTTTTCATGTCCATTTAGACAATTCGTTCCCTTATTTCCAAAATAAGATAGCATACCTTATGAAATCATATTTCCTTAATGTTTGTTATCCAGGAAACAGAAGGGCTGGACTTATTTGAATAAATACAGGTTTCTCATTTCCCTAATTATTAACTAATATTGTCCTCCCTCCATCATTACAAATTCATTTCTGAAATCATAATTAAATGACTAATAAATACAATGTTTTGTACATAGTAAAGGAAATAACTAGGCAATTTCCTACATTTGATGCCATTCTGGTCTATAAACATGATATGATCTCATGCTTCCTGATGCTGGCATCAAAGCCTTCTTCGCAGCTGGTACATGTGAACAAAGGGCAAAACTGCAGAATTTCTGTGTGAGAGAAGTTTGATTGGCTAAACTTACAGCCAAAAAGTGTTTAAAATTCACTTAAGAATAATTTTTCTCTGAAAAAGAGGGAATGCAAAAGACAGGGGGAGAATCAGAGCGATAAGACCCTTCTGCAGTTGAAGAAACACCAAAACTCAGAATATTTGACTCAAAAACTTTACCAGCAGTCAAGATGAATTGTTACTGAAAAGGTGTTTTTTTTTTTTTCATTTCTAATCAGTTGATTACCAGTGGGGAAGGTGATTATACTTTACACCTTTTCTTCTTCTTTATATAAGCTTTCATAGGAATTCATACACCTAAGAAAGGTCATTATGCGTAAACACTAATGGAGTAGCTGTCAGCAGCTATTGCTTCTATTCTAATGACAGAAGGAAAATGCAATTGTGTGCATAATCTGAAATGCTACTTCTTGGTATTGTTAGTAGATGAAGAGTTGAAAGAGATGGGTGCTATTGGTAGGCACTTTTATTTCCTTTATGTGGTTTGCCAGAGACCAAGAAATGCTGACCCAGTACTGGGCATCAGGTTCTGAACTCTTCTTGAAGTCACATTAAAGACATTAGAAAGGATGGAGATTTTCAAGCTGTATAAAACGCTCTTTCTGCAGCTAAGGAATAACAGAGGGTGTTTTGAGGGACTTTCTTTAACGGCATTAAAAGTTTTGAACCTTCAGGCAGTGACTACGTACGTTTGGTTTCTGCAGAAAGTACTAGAAGTGCCGGTGCCAATAACTTAAGTTTCAGATGCTGTTGATGAGAAAGTGACTGATCTACACATGAACATTTTATTTTAAGACATTTGCATCTGTGTTCACATGAGTACAACACAAGTTTTCCTTTTGTGAACCGACAGTGAGGCAATGAGAGAGTATAGAAATATATTCAAAGTAGTACGATATAAAATAAGCAATATTCTCATACATGAAGGAAAAGATATTATATCTCATTGCTCAGGGGCTGCTTTTCAGAAGTCAAGCATCTGAACGAGGTACCAAACATCCCACCCACCTCCGCGCAGGCAGCGTGGGAGGTACTGTGGGGGAAGGTCTAGTATGTGTGCCACATGTCATAACCATGCTTACAGAACTTTCTTTACCAAGGAGAACAGCAAAAGCTGGAAAGTTGCAGCAGCTCCTCAGGGTTAAAGTTACTCCCTGGGATCTCCTGGAAAGGAGTGCCCATTCGCTTGGGCCAGGCACATCATGAGACTGTGGAGCTGAGCACTGCAGAGAGCATGTGGTTGAAGGTAATGGGACAGTTGAAATCTTTTCCCTACATCAACTATCCTGGTGACAAGCCCAGGCAAGAGACTAATAGGACACCTAATGCAACTTAGTACTGAGCTCTGAGATTTTATTTTCCCACACTATTAGCACAGATGAAAAAGGAAATGGGTAAGCTGACCAACCAAAGAAAAAGTCCAAATCTGCAGGAAGTCTGCATGTAATAGGAGACTATGCCTCATTCAGCAGGGCCTTCGGGAATTCATTGCCAGCAGGTTCTGTACCTATTATTTATGAAGAAATTAATTCTCTTAACAAGAAAACACTCAGACAAAAAAAAATCTGAATAGAAAGCGTAACATAACCATGGCCAAGGAAAGCTCAGAACTGTCCTCTCTTTGTTGCAAAAAGAGCTGACATCTGTGAAAATCTAAAAGTCTGACCTTGATGTACTCTTGAGCTCAGTGCAAAGGACTGCTGCTCCTGATCAGAAAAGTTGATTCAGGAGAATTAGAGGCTGTTATAATATGTTCCTTCTAATCTATCTTCAGAGAAGGGACAATCGAAGAGGAGAGTAAGAGGTTATTTAGGTCTATGTCTCACAGGGGAAGTGCTAGGCAGAGATTTCTCAAGGTACTGCCAACCTGTGCTAGTAAGTCTGCATGTACACCTGCAACAAAACCAATTTGTGCACTTCTATGCCCAGTTTAATAAATTAGGGGGGGAGAGAGAGAGAAATTGTGTGTGTGTATGCATGTGTGTGTGTGTTAGTAACCCTTCAAAGAACAGGCACAGAATACCAAGATCGTATCTATAACATTTCAAATCAAAGGTGGCTTGCATGGAGACAGGTTAGGTTTCCTTACACTTCTAGTACAGATGCATCTGGAGAGAGTGAGAGCAGGTGGTTTTCATTCGCAAACATCTCCTGGGCTGGAGAGGGAGTAACCCTCCTTAGTCAACTGAGAAAAATAGATGTTTCTGGCCCATGATTCGCTTGACCTGTTTCAATTTGCTTATTTTAGGATGAAATTGATTGTTCCCAAGAAGTGCCTGAAGTCCCTCTGGGCACAGTCTAAACAACGGCTTTAGAGGTAGATGTTTTTGCTGGAAATGTCCAATAAATGAAAAATGAACACTAGCTTCTGCATCTTTCCAAAGTTTGCTGAGTTCTAATAAGGGCTTTTGAAGAAGGCAACAGAATTGGGTCTCAAAGAGACATGCTAGGAACATGAAAAGGAAAAGTTTTAAGGATTGTTCTGACCATAGAAGGGGTTTATTTTATTTAAATTTTCAGTATCCCATCAAAGGCAGAGTCTTTGGTCTCAGCAGAAAACAAACAACCCTCGTGAGTGAAAAGGAAATTGAATCTGCCAAAAAGCCATGCCAGAAATTGGAAGCCAGCAGATGCAGGTTACTGGAAGATGCTGGTATAGGACCCAATGAACAAAAAAACTATTGAGGTTGTCTTATTGCATCATACCCAAACTTATGCAAGTATTTCATTACTCTGTATTTTTGTCTAGTTGCAGGCTCCTGTTTCATGACTTCTTTGGTTATGAGCACACAGCACTGTGGTCTATCAACAGGGCCTCCCAGCTCAGACTCTGCAAATGCAGCTGTATGGTGGCCAGCTCCCAGCAAGCAGAGCCACACTGTGCTTGCATTGAGTCGTTGGACCTACAGCTCTGGTCTTTGCTGGCTGAAAGAGCCGTGGCACCACGCAGCTTTCCTGCAGGCCTTTTGTGGCCTGTTTTGAGAAATCTGCTGTGATTTTCAGAGTCGTAATGCAGTATAAAACCAAACCAGTTTCATATAGTTTCAGGTTTCATTGCTAACCTTCCAGGCAACTCCCTGAGTAAGATGCAGGCAAGCACTTCATGACCTTAATTTCTCATATGCTTGACTCATTATTCTACCTCCTGCAGTCAACTCTTGATTTCTTAATGTATTTTTCTTTCATCTTCTGCTCATGGCTGTCACATTGTTTAGAAGATATTGCTGCTATTAACACTAGAATTACTGACCTATTAGCATTCCCTTTCTCAAGACAACTGGGAAATTTTGGGGAATGATCAGTGTATCACATGTATGCACCATATTTTCTTATGCCCACATATATATTCGTAAATAAGTAAATTACTTTCACCCCTCTTATTTACAAATTCCACTATAAAAATGCCAGAAATCTGCTTATATGTGAGTGGCTACATGTGCTCCCAAGTGTATACTTTCAGCACAGCTATAGCTGTATCAGAGGTACTTTGATCCCTTGTGCCTTGCATTTCACTTCTTCCTCCTGAGGCATGTGGAGCCACAGCCTCAGCTGCTGCATGATGCCAGCTTCCTTCCAGCGCCCCCAGTCAGAGAGGACTGGTCAGGAGATAAGGACGTGCTGCTTCTTTAAGTTCCATCCCCATTTTGAGGCCACGCATATCACATTAATTCCCCTCCACACCAGCAGCATCCTCAACTTTCATACAGAAAAAAAAACATTTCCTTTGCTTACAACTTCCATCATTATTTAGGCACAGTGTAATGACAGCACTTAAGAGCCATAGCCACCAACAGGGACTTCCACATGCCAGACAATGCATTAAGCAGAAAAAAATATGGTTGCCCACCCAGAAAGGTGACATCAGCACTGGTTCCTGACATGATGGCTTCTCTCAGAGGGAAAATAAAATTACAATGGCCAGCTATCATTTTTTTGTTAACAGATCATGAGACTGAAATATGTAAGAATTACGTCCAGTTATTTTGTATGCTTTAATTGGCTCTTTGAGGAGAAAAGCACCATTAGAAACATTAAAGGACCAGATAATGGATTCTCAGTCTGGGGGCTGTGAAACCAGTCATGTGGATAGGTAGCATTAACTAAAGAGGAAGAAGGGTCTTGAAATTCTTCCCTCTGCTTCTCCATAAGTGACTAATAATATAAGATGTCTAGTTCCCTGAAAGAAGACTCATAGTTCAGGACTTCCTCGTAACAGTAGAAGTCACATTCCAGAAAAGTAACTAATAAATCACGTCGTGAAGTAGAACAATGATGTTTCCATACAGAAATAAATGTGATGTTTGGCAAAAGGGAATACATGTTTTAATATTAATTATCCACAGCCATTACTGTGATGATTTTTCTGCTTTTAAAAGACTTTAGAAACCTCTTATAAGGAATACACTTCCTTAATTAAGAGTCCTTCATGATTTGATCTTGCTTTTACTGACTTCCTTGACAGCAGAATCAGGGCCAAAATGTGCTCTCTTCCAGACACAGGACTTCATTCCCTTACCCACCACTGTGATTTTTTTTAAATAAATATGGGGTTTAAAATCCTTTACTAATGCTTGTCAGCACAGACAAAGTTCACTAAATCTCATTTAGCTGCAAGCATTTACTGGAAGGAAATACCCCCTGGGAAAGCCCATGAAAGTCAATAATGGATCATATTATGTTCAATTAGTCAACAATTTTGTTCATTTCTATCTTCTCCACGTGCTGTATAAATCTGTTTTGAACTATTAACGGTATATTTTAAACAATACCAGTTCATACCAGTCCTGTTTTTAACATACTCAGTAGTTACATGGTAAGAAAACCTGCTCATGGGAACAAAGTGCTGTTTCACTTTTGCAGGATGTTGGTGGAGGATTCATTAGAGCAAATGCTTCCTTTGAAGAAAAGGTACAGCCTAGATAGGTCTCTTTCTGCCCAAATACCTCCATTATGCAAACTCAGCACTGTAACTGGAGGCAAGAAAATCCCCCAAACACACAGACTGCTGATCTGCAGAAAGTGCGACAGAGAGTCAATACACAAGAAAAGGGATGCTACTCCAGGGTGCTGGTAAAGCCTTAAGTCCATGCAACCTGAAGAATTAGCACTTCTTTTCCCTGTTAGGAGCTAATTAAAAGTGGCAGATGGTATAAATTACATGTAAATCAGGGTAGGAATTGGTGATCTGTAATACAAAAAATCCTTTTTTTCTATTGCTGCCTCTGCAAACACCTTTCAGTTCATTCCCTCGCTCCCTTTCAGCAACAGTGCTCTTGTGCAAGCCTAACAAATGTTCCTTCTCTACACACTCTTGCCATTGACACAGCCCATGGAAGTGTTTCAAAGGCCAGCACTGGCCAAATTGTGTAAAACAAACTTGTCAGTGTTTTCATTAAATTGTCACTGCTCTGAATTTTGCTGGATACGAGAGAAGGAATCAAACATCAGCATGAAATACTGCATTACACACAACTCCCAGCAAACCCAAAGAGGCGCTCCCAGAGGAGTCACATCTTACCCCGATGGTTTCCGGAGATTGTGCAGCTCAGCCAGAAGCTGTGTGGGATGGTCCAGCATGTGGGGAACCAGAATTCACTCCTAGATAAATCACTCCAGTAAACAATCAGTATTTGATAAACACTGTCATTTTGTAGCCAAATCTCATGCTCAGACATTTTCCCTTCTATTGATATCTTTGCATTGGTATCTGTTTCAATTAAGAGATTGAACCTGTTGTGATTAAGGTGTCTAGAGAAGGATTTTGGCACCAAATGTCTTGATCTGGACTTCAAATCTATATGACTTCTGTAAAACTAGGAAAAAAAATTGTACTCGATGCATTACAGGAGTTAATTGCAGTTAAATTAAACAGGCAGTGAGAGGATTTGAACAATGTAGTGTCAGGAACGTGTTTATGCCTCAAATACATTAAACAGATTGCATGAGTGGAGTGGAAATGGTCATTCAATGAAAATAAGTGGGAAGGAGTTTGTCTCAAGAAAAAAAAAAGCCTCAGGAAGACTCAAGAAAGGCCTGAGAGATAACAAGCGATATACACCAGGGAGATTTTTCAGACACAGTATTTATTTTAAAAGAGATGAGCAGATTAAGAGATGGCATACCAACAATGCAGTAAAAACTGAACAGAACAGGTCATAAACTTTCAAGCAATATAATACCAGCCAGCTGCTTTCAAATGTGCAATGTTTTCTGGAAGCAAAGACATTTTCTGCTGAAGCAAGTAACATTCATTTTTGAAAAATGAGAATGACTAGTATTTTACTCAGCTATAAAATTTCCTGAGTCAGAATAAAATTGCTTAGAATTATATTTTTGCAACCTTAATACTTAAGGTTAAAAACTGTGTACCTTGAGACTTTTGAAGTATCATGCACTACACACTCCATCATCCAAAACACTAGAAAAAAGGAGGATATTTTGTCCTTGGGGCCAATTCCTAAATGCCTTGATCCTTTTTGCTCTTGCTAACTGCCCTGTGAACTCAACAAGTCTGATGGCCTAGTGGTGAATCATTATTCTTTGATTATGGCTTCATAATTATAGGGAATGACATAAGCTCTTTGTGATGCAGACTTGGAAATTTTTCAAAGAGGTTTTATCCTTTTTACTTATTCTTTTTATAGCTACACAGACCCATTTTATAACTGTATTAAGGCACTCTGGGGCTTACATTACCAAGCCATTATAACACTTCTCAAGAGCCTGACAGTGCACTGCCTCTTGCTTTCTGGCTTACAAAAAGAAAATATTTTGTGTGGATCACAGAGAGTATTCTTGGGTTTCTCTCTCTGTGGAAGTCCCCCACATTTTGCAGTATGCCTTTCAAAGTGGGAATTCTGAAAAGTTACAAATTCCCCTTAATTTTAATACTTTTTTTTCTCCCCTAACTTTTTGTCCAGGAAGCAAAATGAAGTGATCTAGTTCTGAGCAAACAGAATTTTAATGAAAAATCCAAGCACGTTAATGTCATGTGTATGAGATCATTTTACACAGGTCCACTGTATAATATATATTTTAGGGTGTTTTATCTACCACTGACAGATGAAAAGTTGCACTAAGTTTTTCTCACTTGACCAAAATGAGAGAAACTAGAGTCTTAAATTTAGAGAGACTGTGAAATGAGAAAGGAAAAAGGGAGAGAGGAAAGGTAATTTAATGAAAATCCACATCTAATAGCATATAGTGTAATAAACTTTGCCAACATATTTGAGATAGTAATGCAATATGTAGAATAAATTTCTTGTTACCGTTTAAAGCACTTCATGACTCCTTCCTACTTTTTGTTTCATCTGATGCTGGAAAATTCCTGTGGATTTATGTTGATTTGCATTTTGGAAATCTGAAAATTATCTGAAGATTTCCGCATGCCTGCAGAGGTATTTATCTTTCTGTAGACTTTTTTTTTAACTTCCAACCTTTCCAGTGCCAGCCATTTCTAAAATTGGCAAGATTAACAATACCACAAGTACAAGGAAATATGGAAAATTAGCAGAGAAAACAAGTGCTAGGCAACAGCCAAATGAAGCTATTGATTAGATAAACGTCAGTGAATCCACAGCTCCTGCTGTGCGTGTGACGTAGCTCCCTACCCCTAGCCACTGCAACAAGAAAGAAGGACATCAAGGAACCAAGTATGGCTCACTTTCCTGAGCAAGGCTGCATCATTTTTATTTAGTGGATGTAAGCAGAAAGATAGCACAACCAGAAGTGTGCTAAGTAAGGATTTCTTTTTAAGACAACTGAAAAAGCAGCATACGTGTTTGGATTGGATCATAGCTATCTAGGTGCGGGTAACAGGAAAACACCGTGAACTTTCAATTACAATACCAACTTCCCAGAATCTAAATGAAGGGTGATATTTATTATGTGCACAGTGAATTATGGTGCTGGATGAAATCACACTCACCTGTGATTGTTTCTCTCACCAGGCAGTAACTGGGTAACAGCAAGCCAACAGCAAGCATGAAAAAATCCCAGGTTTACATAACAAGTCACTTTGATTTGTTGTGTGTTTTATCTGTAACAGATTTGTTATGAGATTAATCAGCTGCTGTCTTCCCTAACACACTGTGGCACTGCGTATCAGTCCTATGACCTGAAAGCCTCTTAAATGCATATATGCAAAGTAGCACTTCTGTCCCACTTGTGGCTCTAAAAATTGCTCTTTTTGTGTCGGCACCATGAGGTTTGCGTATACCAGGGACTGCAGCGACCGTGCCTTTCTGGCAGTGCCGCTCACAGTGACAGTGCAGCGTCCAGAGGAGCGGCAGTGGCAGCTCGGTGCCTCGTGCTCCCAGGGCTCTGCAGGCACCCTGTGTCAGCAGATGGGAAGACGGGGACCCCCTTGCCTAGAGCAAGCCCGGGGAAGGAGAGTGCTCTGCGGGATGGCTAAGGAGCACAAGGCACACGTGTGCCTCCACTCAACCCATCTGCACACGGAAACACTGTAAGGAGGTGAGGAATATCTTGATGCTAACTCAGTTGTTTTCTTGTACAACTTCACACATAGGTTAAGCCATGCCTTAACTGTGGTCATGGGCTTATCAAGCCTTGAACAAAGCTTTGATGTGTCAGATAAATACAGTTTCAAGCAAAAAGCGCCTTTTTGATATATAAGGCAAACCCAGCATGATAAAAGAAAACTATTGTATGCTAGGACACTGCAGCTGTCACTGTAGCCTGGTTGTAAGGTATTTTATCATTCAGATTTGATCAGACTCCTGTACCAAACATTTTCTTCTCTTTCCAATGGTCTGATTCAGAAGTAAAATCTCAGAGTGGAGGCAGGCTTTGGTCCAGTTGGGACTATGCGTGGAAACATGGCCATGAGCAATCAGATTTCATTGTCACGCTTTAGCAAGCTACTGTTTGCTGCGCGTGTGGATGCTCCCTGCCCCAGGCAGAGGTGAAGTAATTCAAATTAGCTCAGCCTCAGTGAAAAAAATGCCAAGTTGATATAAACTCCTGTGCATTGCCACAGACAAGGAGCACACACATGGACATGGCTGTGACACAGCTGATGTGCAGGAATATATCTGAGTGCAAGCACTTCCTCTTGCAAACCAAATTGCTGTTAAACACCATTTTATAAAGAAAAGCCCCCTACCAGATCAATCAGATCTTATTCCTCTTCCTGCCAGCTGCAAAATGCTCATCAGCTTTATAGGAATAGCATCAGGTGTCTGTCATTTAACTTGAATGCCATTTAACTTGACTGCCATTTAACTTGACTTTAAGCTAAGCACTTAACCACTTTCACTGAGGTCAATTAAAGCTGAATGTTCTGCTCTCAGGACCTTAAAGAGAGAGCTTGCTATTTTGGGGGGGTTCAGTAACCCTTGATAATTCAGTTATGAAAATCTTAAAGGTAAATACATGGCAACACAGTGGGCTGATAAGTTATTGTTTTATTCACAGCATCTGGAATTAGTAACATGTGGAAAAATGTTTTTAATTTAAAAATGAGACTTCAGTTAAGCACAGAGAGGGAAAGGTCAAATGATCATACAACACAAGTATGAGCAGACTTTTGACTGTGTGCTTTCTTGTGAGCAAATAATGGAAACAAACATTGTTTCAGACCAAATGCACTTGGAAGTGGCTGCCCTTGGGAATACAGTTATACTTTTAACAGCTCTGCTGGTGGATCTAACTTTCTGAAATGCAGCCACTGATAAAATTGGACAACACCAAACATCTGCATTTCATTATGATTAGCACAAAAAAAGGAATTGTATTTAATCTCTCAAAGCACCCCATCATTGTGAATAAAGGAGACTAGAAAGATCACTAAGGTTTTGCACAAAGCTCTTTATATGTGAAATTGAAACAAGGCATGAAAGACAAAGCTGGTAATGCATGCACAGAAAGAACTCGCTACCTGCATACTTAAAAGTAAATTATTGCTATCAAATTTAGTCATACAAATACACTAAAATAGCAATTTAACAGTGAATCTTTACCCTGTAAAGTTCCTCCCTTTCCGTTTTCTCACTGGTTATAGGGTTGTTTGGAATACTGAGTTTCCCTCATGAGTCGCTGCCCTAGGTACAGAGAGGCTCAATGTTAATTTTCAAATACTTACATTTAAATGACTCATTCTGATTAGTAAGATGAAGATTGTAAATCAGAATAACTCATGTCTCGCTGAGCTGGTATGGTTGTGTATAGTAATAGAAGTCCACAGAGAGCTTTTCCATTAATTCATTCTCCTGTAATTTCCATTAATTCATAACTTTGTAATGTTTTTTACATACAGTCAGGAAAGTAAGAAAGAGGCGAGACAGAGTGGGAGGAATTATGCATGCCCAGCTCCATACACACCAAGAAAGCAAATAATATTCTGGAAAGCATATGTCATTGAGCAGTGCCATCTTTAATGTCTTTCTCTCAACTTTTGGAATTTCTGACACTTTACAGTTATTTGAAGATTACGGGAACACTTTTATTTGTAGCCTCTTTTAAACGGCCTTGACTTTTCCATTTTATCTTCTCCATCTTCAATAGTTTCATGCATCATGCGGGCTCTCCTATCAGCCAAGGAATGAACATGGCTTGATCCCAAATCCATCATTGACATTCCTGAGTCACCCAGAAGGGTGGCTGCTGGGCAGGTCAAAGCTGTCCCTCTCCCAGGCAGCAATGAGCTGCCACCACCTTCTCCCAGACACTGACAAGATCTTATTTTCTAAAAGCTGAACATGTGTCTCCCGACTGCAGCATCATTTTTGCATTGGCTCCAAATACGTTAACATTTTCTGCTTCAAAAGCAATTGTGATTTCACTTTAACAGAACTGTGCTAAAAGCAGGACCCTCCAAACTCAACGGAGAAAATATGGATTTCTTAAGAATCCTTGGAACGGTTCCTAAGTTTCTGCTCATATTTTTTTCTCAGAAGATATCTGCTTCTATTTGCTCATTTCTTCAGATACAAAAGATAAAATTAGAATAGAGATTTTGGTGTTAAAATTGTAAGCGCAGATGTGCTGAAACTGCCGCAGCCCTTTTAATGATTATGCTTCAGAAAGAGATGCTAGGAATGACTGGTAGAGATCAGCTTCCCACTGTGAGCATAATTTTGAGGTTTTGAACTCCAATATATCAGAAGACAGTGCCAGCCACTGAAATATGCTGCTAAGTTTCTTAGCAGAGCTCCTAAAATTGTCACAGTAATTATACTCAAGGTGTTTTCCAAATATGCCACTTTGGGAATCTGTTTCTGTGAATCCATTTCTGGGAAAGTCTTGCATAAATTCCAGGCACAAACAGTAAAAACTGTAAAATTTCCTAAAGTGTGCTGAGGTAAGCACTTTACTAGATTTCCCCCTTTCTACAAAAACCAGCAAGGAGGATCACAAATTATTGCACCATATGGTTCACACTTCCAGGACTTCTTTTGCTCATACCTAATATATGACCTTAAAAAGTTATATAAGATGACACTTTATGAAGTCAGGTGCCTCACTTTGCCATTGAATATACCAGTTCAAAGCTTCTATAGATACAAGGGATTCTCCTAAACCTTCAACTGTTCTCTGAAAGTCTGATATGCTCAGATGCAGCAGTTTAAAAACCCACTCAGTGACCAGGTTTGAAAAATGTGGATTGTAACCTATGGGCCTTTATTGCTTGGTCTCAGAATCTGCAAAGTAGTATGAGGTTTTAATCAGACTCGGCTGGAACTTAGCTTTCCAGCATGGAAGGACAGTTCAGACTCCAACAGCAACAGTGCTACTCAAGGTCATGCAAAGTATCTCCATTGAACTACCATTTGAAAATTCCCAGAAATCATAATTACATGTAATTTTTATCTTTTTGAAAGGTTCAAAGCTTCTGAAGACTAAGGCACGAGAGCCTGCAAGTTCCTAGACCAGGTCCACAAGACTGTTGAAATGCTAAGTTGTGAACTTGGGATCACTGGGCTATTGGGACAATCCTCCTAAAGACAAGAGAACCTGGCGGTGCTTAGGAGGAGCATGACCACACCAAGATTTCCAAAATATGGCAAGAAATAAGTCAAGTTCAAATGTTTAAATAAACAGAAAGACTGCCTGCTTACCTCGGAGTTCCATTCGAGCCTGAACACGTTCCCACAAAATGCTTCAATTTTCACCAATAAATACTCTGTAATTGAAAATAAAAGCATGCTGGTAACAAATCCCCCAGTTTTCATTTTTCAAGCATTTTTTTTGCTTCATCTTTCAAAAATGAAATCTCTTTAATATGAAAGACCACAAAACAGCAAGTGGTAAACCAGCACGTAGTGATTGCCCTCAAAAACTATCCCAGTTCGGTGAAGAAACTAATTCATATTTTAACCGCTCACTTATCTCCTCTGAAGAAAGGGAGAAAACTGTGGGGAAGAGGTCTGCCAAAGTGCTTATTATATGAAATATGTCTCTTAAAAATAAGTATTACCAGAGTTTTCTCCTGTATTCCCACACAGTGAGTGAACCAGTGACCTTGCTCTTATTGGGACACAGTGCTGAAGGTTTAGGAAGAAAGAGATGAAGCTGGACAACCAGCAGATGTGAAATCATGTTAACGTGCCCCTTACTGAGACCATAGCCTGCAGTCACTGCATCTCTTGAACAAAAGGCAAGATTCACAGGCTGTATTACAGTCTGTGGTATAGCACATGCTATATATAGTCAAGCTATGTAACGTGGAACAATGAGGTCCTTTGGCACTTATGCAGGAGCTGCGTAGAGGAAAGGCCAGTTACTTTCAGTTAAGAGCAATATGAGTCATTTATCACTGAAAGACCCACTAAACACAGACAAGATCCTGCAGAAATCTGTAAGAAGTGAGAGTATTACTGAAAGTATCAAAGCATCTGCCCTCTGTGAGGCGCCTGAAAAGACCAAGACATCTTCTTAGGTACTGACTCTGGTTTTCAAGGTTGAATCTTGTCTGAAGAGGTAAGTGGATAAACACACTCTGTGTGTGTGACAAACAAAAGCAGGTTTGGTGTTGGTTTGCCAGTGAAATAGCACACGTGCAGGCAAAGCCTAAGGTGAATAAATGAGCTGGGTTTCACTTACAGCAATGACTCCATAGCAAAGGGGATTTTTTGCACTCTGAATACATTACCAAGGAGTCCAGCTCCCTCTCCACGCGTTCACACATGTCAATGTAACACCTTCCTGCTGCTGAGCACCGTAAGTCAATATACCATAACGGGACCCTCACTCCCAACCTGAGCAGAACTGTGGAGCAGTATCAAACTTTCTTCTGAAGGAAGCCTGCTTGTGGGGCCCTCCATAACTTCTTGAAGCTGGGTGGACTAATCAGGGTGCTCCTGCACAAAGGGCCCTGGACGGGAATATTATCCTAATGAAAAAGAGAAAGAGAAAGAGCAAAATAAAAAAGAAAAAGAAAAGAAAGAGTGAAATAAAAAAAAGAAAAAGAAGAGAAAGAGAAATAAAAAAGAAGAAAAATAATAAGAAAAATAATAAGAAAAAGAAAAATAATAAGAAAAAGAAAAAGAAAAAGAAAAAGAAAAAGAAAAAGAAAAAGAAAAAGAAAAAGAAAAAGAAAAAGAAAAAGAAAAAGAAAAAGAAAAAGAAAAAGAAAAAGAAAAAAGGAAATGTTGTTCATTACTTTAAACAAACAAACAAACAAACAAACAAAAGAAATAAAATTGTTTACATTTTACATTTTTTTGTATAAGACGGAGTGGAATAGCTGATCCCATTCTCAGGGCAATATGGGCCTTCCCCTGTGTCCACTGAAGACAAAACTACCAGCCACAGCAGATGGATTTCATCCTCCTGCAAGTGATAACATAAATCATTCCAGGCATGGGTAGCCAGTGCTGGAGTGACATTAGCATTGACTTTTCCTGCAGTTATATTTATTTTACACTTTAATTTGGTAAGTGAGCAAAACAGATGAGCTAAGCGTTCAAAAAGGGAACTGAAGTGAGGAGCAGTTTAATGAGCAGCACAGTAACGATGTGGCCTTTACTCTTGGACAGGAGCAGTGGAGGGGACAAAGTGCTGGTACCGGTCCCAGCATCCCAACAGAATTAATCCCCTTATAATCCCTTTGTAAAGCCATGCCATGCCCGAAAGACTGGACAATTCTCAGATTATTCCTTTCCGGTGGCAGCTGAATTACACTATTTTCCTTTAAAAGAGCTGCAGTTCGTACCAAGAGCAGCTGTTTTGGAGGCAGGCCTGTTTCTGGGGGCTGCATGGCTGGAGAAGTTATGGCTGACACTTTCCTTTTTGCCTGCCACATTTCTCCTTCTCCGACTCCGAGGAGCCGAGTCCACATCAGCTGTGTGCAAGCAAATGCCCCTGAAGTTTCACTGGAAACTGCTCTTACTGCATCTGTCCCTGAGAGCATCGTGAGTGGGATGTTGTTTTTACTGTTTACTGCATCTCTATTTCAGATCTCTCCTTATTCGTGTAAAGTGCGTACATGTGTTTATGAACTGCTTGTTGCAAAGATAAGGGAATGTGGGGTGCTGGCCAATCCCTTTTTCCATTACTCCTTTGGGGTTTTTTGTTTCCTACTCCTCTTTTATGCTGCTTTTCTGTCTCCTATTTTTGCTTTTTTTTCCATCTCCTTCCTTCTATGGCAATGAGCAGGGTTTGCTCCTCAGCACATGCCAGTCAGGCCCTGCAGGCTTTGTCCCCACTGCTCAATAAGAAAACTGCTTAAAAAAAAAAAAA
>VXBL01009972.1:145493-158271 GCA_013400195.1 Aramus guarauna
GAAACAGCACCTTTCCAGGAACACATCATGTTGGGTGTCAGAGTAAAGAGCTCCCCACTGGAGAAATCAGTACCGTTTGTTGCAGTACCTCCCTTTGGGATTTCTTTATTTTGCTACATTTGTTGATGTTGTGTGCTTTAGTTTGTAGTAGAAACAGATTTAAGTTTGTGGGTTTTTTCTTAAATCAGTCTTGATGATTTATAAGCTTGTGCTAGAAGCAGGGTTATCCTGGATTTTGGTAAATACAGCAGGGTCAAAGGCAGTGTTCTCAGAGGGTAAGTTGATCGGTAAATGCAAATGTGTTTGGATCTGGATAAATGGTACGAAATACAGCTTAACCGTCAAACAGCTGAAGTCAGTTTGCACAGCAAGAACATATGCCAAGAAGCTGTGTGGGGCTGACGGTACTTTTAAGCACTGAGATCTGACACGGGATCAGGCCTGACCCTGCTGAGCAGTGGGGAACGGGAATCTCACTGACAGTTTCATGGAGAGCAGCACCAGCTCCCTAACACCGCAACGCCACCGAAACCATCCTCAGATAATTGTCCTGGGAATAGATGGTTTAAATCTGGCCTTTGAAAGCACTCTGCTGTGGCAGCAGGGAACAGAAGGTCACTTTGGTGCCATTCTGAGAGTCAGAGAAACATTGACGTGTTTATGCGGTGACTCAGCATAAAGGCTAACATAGTTGGGAGAAAGCCAAGAAAATGCCTTTCACTCATTTTATTTTTCTGAATTTTTTTATTTTTATTTTCAGATTTTATTTATTTTTATTTATATTTACATTTATTTGTTTTATTTATTTATATTTCTGATTTTATTTATTGCCCACAACAACAAACGGAAGTTCAAAGCACGCGTCAAAGAGCTATCTGCTGGAGATTCATGTGGTGATGCCATTTGCTGTGCATTAGGTGTCAGAAGGCTGCATTCTGGCACTTGAAAACAGGTTGTTTTCTGGCTGATACCCTCTGGTACCCAAGCACAGGTATTATTCTGAATTATTGTCCTTCCTTCCTTCATTAGAGAAGGAGAGGTGCCGTAATACCATAAGTGACTGCTTTCACATTTATTGCTTGCGCAGGGATTTGAAAGCAGGGCTGATTTCATGCAGTGGACAGAGCTGAGATCTGGGCAGGATGGACTTTGAGCCCAAACCAGGTCTGAGACAGACCTCATAAATGTGGGATGCATGAGGGGTGGGAGAACATGGGCACAGCGTTGCTACTATTCTCTGTAACACCTAATTGCTGGAGCAGGGCCAGTCCCTGCTTGCTTGGGTTACCTGGCTAAGCCCTGGAGACATACTGTTGGCTGCTTGAAGCTTTCCCGGTCTTATGCCTAGGATACTAGCTGGCTCCTGACACATGAAGCATGCAGCACTATATCTCTTTTTTCCCTGGCTTGGACATAGCTCACCAAGCAAGGTCTCCCTGGAAAAAGCTCTGTGGTTTGAGTGCGGTTTCCACCACCATGTTCCTTTCACTCCTAACCACCTTTTGCTCTGAATAGAACTTGCAAGCCCTTTTCCCTAGACAGACCTGGAGAGATCTTGGGACTCTCATCATTTTCCAGCGGACTCCGTTTCCATGTCTTCACATCAACCTGAACAATTCCTAAGGATATTTTCCAGAACAAGAAAAAGAAGCTCCCAATCATTTCTGGTTTGCAGACTCTAAGCCAGAACCACCACATCTTGCAGTCAAAAACCCTCTGGTTGCTATTTTAACTGCTATATTTTTCCTGACAGAGAGGTTCTTTGAATAAATTAAACCTAGTGATTGCATAAGTATAAATTCAGCTACCACGGTCTCTTAAAACATCTTTAATTAAAAAGAAGGAAACTACATGTCCACCAGCCTCTGCAGGCTGAGGCCTCCAGCCATCCCTGTCCTGACTGATGCAGAGCAGCGGAGGTTGTTTCCCGGCACTGCCAGCGTCTGAGACACCTCAGCCCTGCCTGTAACCCAGGGTTTTCATCATCCTGGTTGGGTGACGCTCATATCCTGAAGCTTTGCTTGAGTAGCTTGAGTCACCCACACAGCACGACGTGGAGCTGGGCAGAAACACCTGAACTGGCTCTCAGTAACCGTGCTCAGACACAGCAGCAGGGTAGTATGTTCATGTGAAGATTTATTATATTGCCCTGGACTTCTGTTTCTTTTTCTGCTTCCTTTCTCCAAAACCTTTGAATGGATCCCTAAGTTCAATGCCAGCGCGTCTGAGATCTGTTACTGAAGTGAGAGTGGGGCTTTAGCCGCACCACGACAAGTAGGCACCACTGTCTGCAACCCCACAACCACCACCTGCTGTCTGCATCTGCAATGTACCGAAACAAAAGGCAATCTGCTTCCCCCACACAAACTAGACATAATGCCTGGAGCATTTTAAAGCATTCAAAATAGCTTAAAACGATCATTTAGCATCAATAAAATAATTCTATATCAGCGTAACATTTGGGTTCTATTAAAGAAGAAAATGGAACGCTCATCCTTAGCCCAAGAAGCAATAAAAAGAAATCACAGGACATTTATTTTCTGAGCAGCAGGAACCCTGTAGTGCTGTCAGAGATATGAAATTAAGAATACCTTGATATGCTATGTTTGACTATAGATTAATAATGGCTTCTAAAACACTCAAAATAGATTTTTTCATGGTTTGAGGAACAGATGTATCTAGAATAAATTTGCAGTGAGGGCCAAAGATTAAAAAAACAAATTAACTCTGGGATTTCTTTCTTCTGTTGTGCTAACAACAGTGACCTTTGGGGCATTTCACAGAGACCATCTTTTGTTTTGAGTATTTGCTTTTCCTTGACTCTTTTTACAACTTCTTGCCAGTTACATTTTTTCTTTTGCCTCTGTTTACATGTGTGGGTGGCAGGAGTGGGAGATGCTGACTATGTCTGTAACAGCTAACGTGGGCTGAAGACCTTAGCACCAGTCGCTATTTCCAAGCACTATGCTCAAACGCATCACTCCTGGAGGCAGTAAAGCAAGGCATAAAGGAGGTGTCCTGTGCATTTCTAGCGTCCAACAAGTGCAGACCTACTAAATGGCCACATTTGTGTATCTTTCACAGAAACGTACTTTCTGCCAAAAAGTGTCCTCTTGAATCAAATCTCAGAGCCAGTAAAAGAATCCATGTTTTTGTCTTTCAGATAGATTCTTTTTAATACAATAATTTTCTCCAGAAAAGAGAAAGATAGCATGATTTCAGGATGCATATCACAGCACAAGTAAAAATTGATATTGCCTAACGTAGGATTGTGCTCAGTATTAGCAATTCCGTAAGTTAGATTTTTTTTTTTTTAAATTTTTTTTTGGCCAGTGAAAGTTAAGTGCATGTAAATAATTTCAATTTCACTAAGGCACGAAGGCCTGAATGATACCAATAAGTGGGTTAGATGAAGAAAAGTGGTGGCACAGGGATCCCTGTGCCATGCACGTGGCACTCTGGAGAGGCCAAGGCTTCTTCTCAGCTCTGTCCTTTGTCTACTTTGTGAAGACAGTAAATTTTCCTGGTACAGCAATTCTTATAGCAACTAGGTACAGCTCACTCTCCTCTTAAAAGTGCAGCTTACAGGTCACTGTGGCAATGTATTCTGTGTTTTAAACTTATTTATTGTGACTTTTTGTAAAGTTCTTCCTACTGCCCTTAGCACGAGTGAAAAGGTGATGTCCTGCACAGACCACACTTTCAGCTACCATGTTAAAAAAGAGAGCTTCTTCCCTCTTGCAAAAACTAAGACTTCCAGCTTTTCCTGGGATACAAATGATAGATCTCTTTGTCCCTGTTGGGAGAACTGGTCTGTGCTGGGTCTGTTCAGTTCCCTATGGTGTCACTCCAGCATGGGCTGTCTCACCTAGATATGATATCTATTTAAGGCATGTAGGTGGCATTTGTGGAAAAAGTCATTTCTTCTCTGACAGGTGGCAATAGGCTATTGTGGCTGTTCAACTATAACTTTGAAATTAAATTCATTTGGCTGCCTAGGCACTGATTGAGTCCCTGGTGTCTGTTCCTGTTGAAGAATAGTCTTTGTATTCAAGACAAAACTACTTGTACCTGGTATCCACTCTGGGTGAAGAACAGTCTGTCATCAAGATAAACCCCTTTGTACCTGGTGTCTGTTCAGGTTGAAGAACAGTCTTTGTCTTCAAGAGAAAACTACTTGTACCTGGTGTTTGTTCTTGTTGAAGAACGGTCTATATCTTCAAGATAAAACTACTTGTACCTATCAGTGTATACTTGAACATCCCACTTGGTTTTCCTCACAAAATCTTTTGTGTGAATTTTTTAAAGGGACACATGCAGCAATACAGGTAAGAATAAGTGTGTTTTAGTGTTTGTCTCTTATTGCTACTCAGCTGTTTAGCCAGTGGAGTAAAGTTCTATATGAATTTCCCCTGGATTCTTTGTTAAATCAACAATTTCCTTTTTAAAAAAACAATTTAGACATCTAGGAACAGATTTACAAAGATATTTGTCTCACGGTATAAGTGCATACCTAACAGATTTTTCTCAGATAACTGAATAAGGTACATAACTCTATTTTTAAGGCATCAGCAGCCTTGATAACATTCAAACCCAGAAGTTTAGACTCACAAATTTTACCTAAGTAACAATGAATGTTAGAGTCAGGTGGGATTGTTTTCCCTTTATAAATATAATTTTATTTAATATTTAATTTAGATTGATCTTTCTTGTCTGGGGATATCACGGTTCAGGTCTTTTGGAACCTTTGCCAGATGAATCACTGTCTTTAACTGTCTGTAATTATCTGGATGTTTTTCACAGCTTCAACATCAAAACTTCGAGACTGAGATGAAATATTAATAAAGGGATAAACCAGAACACTTTCTCTTTCTCTATAGCTATTCCTTAGATATTCCTCAAGTAACCATGCCTTGATTTAATTATATTAAATACACACTGGATTTTAAAGTCATACTCTCCAGAGTGACACAAAGCATGACAGGATGGCAGAGAAAGAGGAATAGGGCAAAGTTATTCAAGATAACGGAGTAACTTACCATATTGCATGAAAAAGTAATTTTTTTTCTCTGGCATGTACACTTACATATGTATTTTACTGCACACAGATGGATTGTTTGTGTCTCAGCCACATTTCTATTTGGAGAGCCTTAAACTTTAAGTGGATCCAGAAGGAATGTTACTGAAACCAAACTGCCTATTCACCCAGGAAATTAGAAATCTTTGCATCAGCTCTGAGTCACATGTTCTTTAGAAGCTTGAATTTACAGCCTCATAAGTTTCTTATTTTGCCACTGGGTTGTTATGACTGAGACTGCCGTCTCAGTGGTCTGGAGAAAATACTTGGATTCATATTTTTCTCGCTTACAGAAGTAATGATGAAGACGTTCACCCTGATAATGAGAACCTGACCTTAGTCTCTTCAGACTACTTTTGCTCAGGTGGTGACTTATTTTGGACACTGACAATACTGAGGAGTCCCACAGAACTCATATTGGTCCCGACTGATGTGGAGTCATTCTTAAAAAGATGATAATGAGCTGTGAAAAGAAACCTTTGAAAATACAGAATAAGAGATATGTTGGTATTCACTTACAAGGTATCTTTATGACTTTAAGAGCTTATCAGAATGTTATTGTTCTCAGTGTGACCAACTATGCTGCTTTTCTGAAGTCATAAGGATAAAGCAAAAATAAACCATTAGCAGTCACTAGACTGCTAAACAGTCCCCTGACTCATAACAAATACACATAATACCAATTTGCACCCCTGAAGAGAAGGTCTTGGGGGTGTTGATTGATGACAAGCTCGACATGACTGGCAGTGTGTGCTTGCAGCCCAGAAAGCCAACCGTGTCCTGGGCTGCATCAAAAGAAGTGTGACCAGCAGGTTGAGCAAGGTGATTCTGCCCTTCTACTCCACTCTTGTGAGACCCAACCTGGAGTACTGCATCCAGCTCTGGGGACCACAGTACAAGACAGACATGGAGATGTTGGAGCAGGTCCAGAGGAGGGCCATGAAATTGATGAGAGGGCTGGAGCACCTCTCCTATCAGGACAGGCTGAAAGAGTTGGGGTTTTTCAGCNTGACCATGACAGAGGACTTACTCTGGTTCTTCGTAATACAAATATCACTAAGATCAAACATCAGAAAATTACAGGGAATCACAACCATAAAGATCACATTTTAAACTACATTTTTTAACAAAAGTATAAAATGTCTGAGAATCCTGAAGTTGTCTGTGATAATACATTTTTATGTCCATTTTACACAAGCAAGAAAGCAGATGACATGCCAGAGTTAGCACATGTGTACAGGCAACATACCTGCTGGCATGGTGGTGTTAGGGCTATCTGCTCCCAGATTCCTCTAGCCATGCTTCCTGATCTCAGAAACCAGTGGCACAACATTGCTGCTACTGTGCCCAGTCCTGCTGAATGGGGAAGAACTATTAGATGTCTTGCCTTTGCGTTACCCTGGTCACAGAGGATAATTTGCTCAAGAGCTGCTAGACTTCCTAGGCAAGCATCCCTGTGCCAGACTTACAGAGAGTAAGACTGACTTACTCCTAGTCCTCAGCATTTTCTAAAATCATAGATGTTGTGTTTCAAAGCTGTTGAAAAAGGACTTCAGGTTGGCGGACAACAGGAATGTATGGCATGATTTCTGCATGAAGGTCCATACTAAAACAGGCTAAAGGAGTGTGGAGAAAGAGTGTGAACATATAAAAAGCTCAGGGGAAGAGAGCAGTAACAAACAACTTTGAGTTTAACTTTTCTGCAAATGGAAAAGGGCATGCCTGAGATGAGAGAAAGGGATGGGGATAGGTTGCTGGGTAAGGATATGGACTAGAGGAACAAAGCAGGTAAGAAACATCAGTCTGCTGATAGGTAGGAGGATGAGGTTGTGAACAAGCAGCTGTTCATGGATAGATATGGTTCATCTGATGGGCCATATCATAATTTGTCATCTTTGAAACTGTTAACATGAGGAGAGAAGTGGATGATGGATGGACTGAAAGTCATTCAAAAACAAATTTCAGGTTTTTCAGGTGTGGGCAGAGAGCTGAGAGGACTGGGTAATGCAGATAGCAGAAGGTCCATAATACAGGGACCATAAAAAGTAGGACAGGAAAGGATTTCCACCCAACATAATCAAATACCATGAAGCCACATGAGAAAGTGAAATAACTGGGAGAGTTATGACTGAGGCTTCTGGATAGAAGACGGGCAGGAGAACAAGGATGTTTAGTAAAGGAATCAAAGCAAGACAATAGTGCTGTGACTTGGAGTTGACTTGTCAGCAGAAGGCAGGAGCGTGGAGAAGAGAACAAAGGAACTGGATGCTGTATTCTTCAGCAGACATATGGGACTGGGAATATTAAAGAGGAAATGACAGCTGGTACAGCTCAAAGAGAATATACCGAGCTGAATGCTAGTGGAGTTTCTCATGCTCAGCCACATGACTGAGGTTATTAAATATTTGCATTAACAAACTCAACTTAAAAGGTAAGAGACTGCACAGGAACAAATTACATTCTTTACTTGAGTAACAGATGGGAGGAAATAAATTATTTCCGGGACATGCAAGTCCTGGGAATAAAGTACATGACCAAAGAAGAGAGGCTTGTGATCAGCTGGGAATATCTTGAGAGGACAGAAACCCACAGATATGAGTTGACCACAGGATAACAATGAAATTTCAAAGTAATGCATTTATAATAAAAGGCAAAAACATTCCCAGGATTCACTCAGAGAGAAATATTTTTTTAATTGTGCAAGATATTGATGATAATTTGTTTACTTTGTTCTGCAGTCATCCCTGTTCAATAAAGATTCAAAATAGACCAAACACAGAGACTGGCTACTAAGGTGGTCAGAGGACCAGCTGAAGATGCTAGAAAGCCTTGACTAATCTAGGAAAATGAAGGCTGAGTGAACATCAAGAGTATGCTCGCTGTCTATAAATTTCCAGTGAAGGGGAAACCAGGAGAGAAAAGTGCTGCTGATGTTACAGGACAATATTGGCACAAGAACCAAGTATTTAAACAGGCCATGTAGACATTTTGGCTGAAATCTATGAATACAAAAAAGTGACAGTGTATAAAAAAAGTCCTTCCGGGAGCAATGAGCTAAACTTTTTAAACTTTACTAAAATATAAGAGCACCCTTGATGCTCTTAGGTGCTTTAGATCAACAGATGTTGTAATTTTCCCTTTTCCCTTCTATCATGTCTTCAAATCTCCATTCAAAACTCACTATCACCTCCAGCCTACATTCCTATGTTTAAAGTGTTTTCTTCCATGGGAGGTATCCCTTACCTTTCATACCTAGATAATTTCAGTCAGGAAACTCTGTAGTCCAGTCTCTGTAGCCAATTTTTTTATTTGCATCCTCTTTCCTCTGTCCATCTTCTGCTGTCACATTAGCTCTTAGTTTTATTTGCCTAGTTCCTATGCTTAAAGAAAAAAAGATTGAAAATCCCCTCAGATTCTCAGAATTCTCGTCTCCGCAGCTGGTCTCTTAGGCTTTGGTCTAGATCAGTTCTGTCTCTTTGTTCAGGCTTGGCAGCCACTGTTGATCTGCAGTGATCAAAGGCAGGAAGCATCCAGCACACCCTCATCCCCAGACTTCTGGCCCTGTTGCAACATAGTCCCTGAGCAGCCCCTGAAATATTGTTCTCTGTTCGCTGTGATGTATTGTACACCCACACAGAGGCTCGCTGACTTCGCTACGTCTCTGCCCATGCATGATATATTGCTTTCCTTCCATGGTTAGGGTACTTTGTATAGGAAAACTTCATACCATTTGGAATTCTCCAGTGGTAGAAAAAAGCAGGAATTGGACCTAGCCAGCCTTTTGTATTTTTGCAACACATAAAGCTGTTCTGAAACATGTTTGTTTTGGTTTTGGTTTGGTTTTTTTTCTCCAAACAAACACAATTCTTCCTTTTACTTGGCTTGTTTTTTGCAATATAAATTCAGGTTTTGTCTTTCTTCCAAGACTGTGTGATGACAGGAGAACTGCTGAATGATGATGTCATGATAGACTAAGGAGAATACAATTGAGCAATTTGACAGGAAACCTGACTTTTGGTTGGACTCCACACAGTCCTTTGTTTTTGACTTTTAACCACTTCTTTACAGTGACTGACATTTTTGCCATTTCCACTAAGGCATGACAGGTCACAGTGAAATTCCTAAAAACTCTTCAGAGTTTCTCACAAGTTAAAGAAGGGACAATAAAATTGACTGTCAAAATGGTTCAGAAGGCCACAGCCTCTCACTTCACTATATAACGTGTTTAAACTGGTCTAACTGAACAGGAACCCATTTAGGCTAAAATAATAAACCAATGTCAGGTAGGAAAAGATTTAACAATCCTAGTGTTTCCAAAGTATCAAACAGAATATTCTTCAGTGTTCATAAACTGATAAAAAATGACACTTTTAAAGTCCCCTTCAAGTCCACTTTTTAAATACTCTGCAGGAGATCCTGCCTCTCAATCTGTGTTTCTAGACATAATCAAGAAACAGTGTTTAATATTCTGGAAGATAGCATGGGTGTCTGCTTGACGTTTCTGAAAACTACGCTTTTTTCAAAAATGGAAAAACAACTTGGATTTAATTATTGTTTTATTAAAGGAAATGTGCTGTTTAAATATTCTTCCTATAAAGAACTACCACAACTACAGTTTCTGGTCTGATCACAAATTGTTCATTAGCAAAGTAGTGACACCAATGGGTCTGAAAAACCTAGAAAGAAAAACCTAGAAAGAAAACCTCATAAATTTTCAATGTGAAGCCACTCAGCATCCAATAAAGGCCAATAGGTGTTAAAAAAACATTAAGCTGTATGACGATAAGTGCACATTCCTTGCTCACATTTTCCACACCAATACCACCTCTTGTATTTTTTTACCAACATCATGCGTATCCCATTGCAAAGTCTACCGCAAGTTCTTTTGAAACATTCATGTACTTAAGCCTTTAAGAATGAAGTACTGATATAGATATTATACTGGACTACTTACTCCTCTCTTCTTATGTATCCAGCCATCAGGACTGAGACTTACATATTGCAGCAAAGAACTCCATGGGTTGACCATTGGTGACATTAAAGATATTTGTGTGTTTGTGTGCGTGTGCATTTGTATGTGTGATTTCATTTACTTTAACTTAACTTGATTGCCAGCGATTTTTGTGATGGCTTCAAAACAAAGCTGTACTCCTGGTGGAGATTTAAAAAGATTTCTCTCTGTCATGGGAAAAAAATGGACAACTGAGTCAACATTAAATTCCTGTTCAATCTAAAATTTATTTAAGTTTGATTTTCCTCCTTAAGGGAAGAAAATTTTAAAACTAATTGTGTCATTTAAAAGCAAATTTCCTATTTTCATGAGGGGCTTTGTTCCTTCTTCAGGTATTTATGTGTTATGGCAAATCCCATCTCATGGATTCTATTTTTTATGGATTTAACTACGAAAAAAACAACACCTATACAAATATTTTGAGGTGTTTATACTGTAATGATTGAAGGTTTAAATTGTCCATTGTTCTATGTTTTATGTCTGTGAATACATGATTTTGTTTGGTCCCCTTGGTGATTCCTAAATCTCTCTCTTTTTTGCTATATTTTGTGTACTCCTTCCATTTTAGTTCTGGAAGTCAAGGAAATTTCTGTATCTAGTTTTATAGGATTTATTTATTAAACTGAAAAGATGCAAAGCTAGATATGAAATTTTAGGTAGCTGTATCTATTCTCTAGTTTTTGTGCAGTTTTTTAAACTGCTTATATTTCTGTCATGAGAATTCTCTTCTGAAAAAATCCTAACAGCTACCTGTATGCCTTTGATAGATGAAATGTTGCTTTTGAAGATAAAATACAAAAGCTAGTACTTTTGTACATGCAGTTGCACTACAGAAATACATGAGACACATCATTAAACTAATTAAATTGTGTATCCATTTTTGTCCTACATTTTGTCTTCCTTCCCTACTACAACATAGAACTGACAAATATTATAAGGTCTAGTTTGCCATACAGTAATATTTTCAGCTTAGTATTTTGCTCTCTGCAGTCTACTGAGTATTGGTATTCCTGCTTGTCCTTATAAAAGCATGTATAAATCCTGTTTTTCTTGCTGAGCTCCATTCCAGTTTCAGAGAGGCACGAAGATGATAGGGTTTTTGCAGCTTGAGTAGATAAAACTACTGATAGAAAAAAAATGCAAGCAGTCATTTCATTCTGAATCATGACAATACCCCCAGATTTTTAATTTCCCATAGAATGCAAAGTCCAAATATATTAGTGTTTAAAAACTTCAAGGCATCTGCTTTTTACAATTCATCAAGTTTGTTTGTGGAATATTTACCTGGAAGGGCTGGATAGTACATCCAGTTCAAACTTTTCTGAAACATTTCCTTTTAAAAGACTCCATATGCTTAACCTGTCAACTTGCATCTTTCTCGGAACTGGAAAGAAGAAAGCAAGGTTAGAGCTTGTCTCATGGTGTCTGTACATGTATCCTAAGATGGGAAATGAAGGAGGCTGTGGTGGGACAACTAGGAATGAGTGCATGAAGAGAAAAGGAGCTGTCACCTCACACCTCCATATCTCACTCCTCTTTTGGATGAAGTACGGCAAGGCATTTCTCTGCCAGCTGCTGGTTGGGCTGGTACTGGGGATGCTCATTCCAGCAGCTGAGGAGATGCAGAGAGTGCAGGATGAATCCATCAGGCTGCAAAACACCTTGGCACAGGGGCAGAGAAGCCCCACTGGTGGCAGGCTTGAAGCTGCGGTACAAATCCCACCCCAGACCTATGCTGGGAAAAGATGGCTTCTCTGTATGTCCAGATGACAGTCCCCACTAAGGTGCACAGACACTTACCATAGGGAGAAGGAGAAGAGAGACCAACAGCTAAAACACAACTAACTTGAAATAATGCATATTGTGTTTATCAAAAAACTTGGCTTGGCTATGTGAAAGACCATATGGAAACATAGCCTGAGAAACTCTGAAATCTGATCAATTGAAACTAAACTATAATATACTATTCAGTGAACCTCTTCCCAAATAATTCAGTTGATTTAATAAAACAAGCTTTTTTTCTTTATTGAACCACATTATTTTGGGAGAAAATATGAATCAAATTATTAATTTCCTCCCATTAAGCAGTATCAACATTAGGTGTATTGGATCAAACTCTTAGCTTAATTGTCTTTGCTGGTCTTTTCCTTTCTGATAATTTGGCCCTCTATATTCATTTGATATGACTAAAAAAAGGTTTCTTTAGTTGTTTTTCCACTGCTACCTAAATAAGACTAAACCTAGTAGATGAAAATGAGCTTTACTGCAGAGAACACAGCAAAGTACCTGAGGACATACTATGGTGGGTTGACCCAGTCTGGAGGCCAGGTGTCCCCCAAAGCAGCTCTCTCACTGCCCTCCTCAGCTGGGCAGGGGAGAGAAAATACAACGAAAGGCTCCTGGGTCGAGATAAGGACGGGGAGAGATCACTCACCAATTACCGTCACGGGCAAAACAGACCTGACTTGGGGAAGTTAATTTAATATATTACTGATCAAATCAGAGTAGAATAATGAAATATAAAACCAAATATTAAAAACACCTTCCCCCTCCCACACCCCTCCCTTCTTCCCAGCCTCAACTTCACTCCACATTTCTCTCCCTCCTCCCCCGCAGCGGCACAGGGGGACGGGGAATGGGGCTTGTGGTCAGTTCATCGCATGGTGTCTCTGACGCTCCTTCCTCCTCAG
>VXBL01009972.1:158785-206689 GCA_013400195.1 Aramus guarauna
ATAAGACTTGTGCTCCAGACCCTTCACCAACTTTGTTGCTCTTCTCTGGACACACTCCAGCACCTCAATGTCCTTGCAGTGAGAGGCCCAAAACTGAACACAGGACTTGAGATGTGGCTTCACCAGAGTGGGGGGGATGTTCACTGCCCTCGTCCTGCTGGCCACACTGTTTCAGATACAAGCCAGGATGCTGTTGGCCTTCTTGGCCACCTGGGCACACTGCTGATTCATGTTCAGCCAGCTGTCAACCAGCACCCCCAGGTCCTTTTTCTCCAGGCAGCTTTCCAGCCACTCTTCCCCAAGCCTGTAGTGTTGCATGGGGTTGTTTTGACCCAAGTGCAGGACCTAGCATGGAGCCTTGTTGAACCTCATGCAGTTGGCCTCAGCCCATGGATCCAGCCTGTCCAGATCCCTGTGCAGAGCCTTCCCACCCTCAAGCAGATTGACACTGCCTCCCAACTTAGGGTCATTCGCAAACTTACTGAGAGCGCACTCCATCCCCTCATCCAGTTCATTAATAAAGATATTAAACAAGACTGGCCCCAATACTGAGCCCTGGGGAACACCACTGGTGACCGGCCGCCAACTGGATTTAACTCTGTTCACCACAACTCTCTGGGCTCAGCCTTCCAGCCAGTTTTTTACCCAGCGAAGAGTGCACTTGTCTAAGCCATAAGCCACCAGCTTCTCTAGGAGAATGCTGTGTCAAAGGTTTTACTGAAGTCCAGGTAGATAACCACAGCCTATGTTATCACAGACGTGCTACCACCATCACCGATTGGCTCAGCCTTGGCCAGTGGCAGGTCTGTCTCGGCAATTGTCAGTTGTCTCTATTGGAACCTAGAGGAAGCTTCTAGCAGCTTCTTGCAGAAGCCAACCCCATAGCCCCCCACTACCAAAACCTTGCCATGCAAGCCCAATACACATACCCCAAATCTAATGCAGCAGTATGTGATGAGAGGCTTGGTCAATGCCAGCATGGATACTCTGTAGTGTTCTTGAGCGTGCTTTCCATTTTCAGGCACACAAAATGTGCAGCAATGCAGGTACTGCATGTGGAGCCAGTCCATTTTTGCATGTATCATCTGACACACTCAGGGTAATACTAAACCCAGACTTCACCAATAACTGCTTCACAAAGAACTGAAAGAATCAAAAGAATATTTCTAAGGACTTTCTGGCTAAATTTATATAAATGACACCTTCCACTCTCAGTTATATAAGTTAGCTGATACTTACATTTCATGCCTAGAGATCACTGTCAGTGAACATCAGCCAGAAAGCAGCACACCCGCATCGTCGGACAGCCGCACTGGAATCTGCACAGGCAGCAAGGTCCTGGTTTCCCTGGTCACCCTCTGTGTATTTACATGCCAGTGTAATGCAAATGAAGAATGAGCTGCTGTGCATTGTCAGAGAGCTGAGGGAGAAAGTTTCATGGTCAATATCTTTGCATTCTTCATTCATGCTTTGAATAAGTAGATTAAAAGTTGTCAAAAGGTTTAACAGTAGAGATGGATGAACTGAAGAACCAGCAGAATCAGCAAACTATGTGCAATCAAAATCAGGTATATTGACCATCTCTGATGTTAGATGACAGATTGGCAGAGCATGGACCGACTTCTTGATTGGACTATCACATCACAGAGTGGGATAAGTAGATGTTCTTGCTCAAGAGATGAGTTCTGGGCACTTTCTGTGTCCATTTGCATCACAGTGGGGAGGATGCTGGTGATGAATGGCAGGTCCGTGTCCTGCCACTTGAGCAGCCCTAAAGCTCAAAACTCAAGTTTGAAGGGAACTGGAATATTTAACGTGTGACAGCAAAACGTAAATCACAATTTAATGGCCTTCTTGGTGTTCAAAATTATGAAGTCTGTGCATGAAGGCACAGCCATTTATAGGTAGGTACCTTTAAAAAAAAAAAAAAAAAAGCAGAAATTTAAAATAAAGCTTCCACCTTGATACAGGAAAGACAGTGGCCAACTGTCCAGACAAGTTTGCTTCTTCATCTTATTTTGACTCTAAATTGTGATGATGTAACAGTTATCTGTGAGAAAGTTAGGAGAAAGATATGATCTGTAACTTTTCTGTTGTTACATCTGATATCTCCAGGAGGTGCTATCCTACAGGTGAAGACACATTAAAGTGTATTCTTCTGCCTTTTTGGAAAACTCTAGGCCGCTGCTTGAGCTTTCCCATTTCCATTTCCATTTTTTACTCGAAGTCTCTGTTTATTGAAGTCAATTTAAATGATCCATCAGATGAATCACTGCATTTTAAATGCTGGCAGGAGGGACATTATGAAAAGCACCAGTTTTCTTAAGGTCCCTTAAGTATGTAGTCTGCAAAAACAAACTCCATACAATTTCACAAGGATAGATGGAGTGCAATTGATTGAGTAATGAAGATACTAAAAAACCCACAATATTTTGGCTTCATTAGCCAGTCCTTTCCATAACAAAACAAAACAAAAAAAAAATCCATAAATGACAACGGATACATATTTTATTGTTTGTATTCCTTTCATCGTGAATTTGGGAGAACATAGAGTAAAAACCTATTAGACTTCTTGTGCATGCACTTTACATACTACAGCATTCGTGAGTGGATTGTGATATTGAATGTCCTCGTGACATTGCCACACCACTGGTGATGGTGGTGAGGAGCACTTCAAATTTATCAGCTGCTGCCTGCCTCTGGATACCATTGCCTCAGCTCCATTAATTCCCAGTTTCCTTCAGCAAGGCCTCACTTTCTGAGCTGTGTAGGAAGCTCTATCACGTTGCTGAGCTGCTTCTGGTACTACAGGTGGTAGTTATTTCCTCCAAAAAGGCTCAACCCCAAGAAGGAACTGTCTAGATTATAACAGAGACAGAAGAAGTGGCAACTATGATGAAATCAGGCCAACCTGCAGTAGGCACAGAGAAGACCCTGGGGGGTGAGGCACCTGGAATTATCATCCCGGTGTTATTAATTGACAGGTCCCATCACATATAAGAGCCTGCAGTGGAGCCACAGGCATTAATCCTACTTGGCTGGTTGCATGTAAGTGCGGTCGTTAATTTACGTGTTCTGCATGAAGAAAAATGTGTGAAATGCTGTGAACAGCTTATGAATATCCCCTGGACACGAACAAAAGTTGATGGATTATAAAGGTAAGTGATTTACTAATTGTTTAATTAAGCACAAGGATAGTTAAGAATCCTGGCATAAGTATGTCAAACCTACCTCCCAATTAAGAAAAGGAATATGTTTTTACTTGAGAAGGAAAAAGTTTGGAAGAGCGGAGGATATGAGTCTGAATGAATCCTCGATTAACCCACAAAGGGACTGGGTAGAAAATGTCCTGACTCCTTGAAACTGCATTTTTCTTCACTGACTGCAGGTTTAGGATTTAAAAATTGTAATGTGTGCCATGGGTTTGGTGAGTGGCTAAACAGTTTGCTAGCAGTTACCAGCCAATGAGGAAAGCCCTGAAGAAGGAGATACATGCACGGTTTACTTTTACTTCTAGTCGTCCTTGTTCATAACTTCTGTAACTATGCTGGCTATGTTTGGATTTTGTAAATAAAATGCTTTTACTTGCTATTACCCTAACCTGGCCAGGAATAACGATGATTTCAAAGCATCTGGCAAACATCAAATCACACCACCCAGACAGGCACACGGACTTTCGCATTTGGTGCTGGCTCACTCCTGCAGTAAAACAGGGTACAAATTATTTCCATTAAGCTGTAGAGGTGCTATTGGAAGCTAATTTCTATGGCATGGGCTTTGCAGATCAGAGATAAGTTCTGGTCCTGGTGGTGTCAGGAAAATTGCTTGGGCTGTACCAGGTAAACGAACCCACAGACTCCTGTTAACCAAGTGAACAGAGACTCCAGAAAGTAATGAAGATCATCCCAGACATAGTTGCTTTACCAGAATAGAACTAGTAATGGGGACTCAGGTGTACTGGCTTGCATCATCACACTTAGATATTTGTATTTTTGTCTTTACCTCCGTTGCTGTGTGAAAATTGAGAACAAATTATTGTGGGTTGTAGTTTTGCTGTCTGGTTGTTTTTCGTTTTCTTTTCTATTCTGATTTTGCTGGTCCTAATAAGTTAGCGTGACTGATAAGGCTAGAGAAAGAGTGATGTGATAGGTTGACCTTGACTGGCTACCTGGTGTTCACCCAGCCATTCTCTCACTGACCCTTTTCAACAGGACCGGGACAGAAAATACAATGAAAATCTCATGGGTTGAGAAACAGACAGGGAGATCGCTCACCACTTACCATCATGGGCAAAATAGGCTTCACTTGGGGAAGATTAATGTAATTTATTGTCAATTGATAACAGAGTATGATGGCAAGAAATAAAACAAAACTAAAAATACCTTCCTTTCATCCTTCCCCTTCCTCACAGTCTGAACTTCACTCCTGACTGTTCTACCTCCTCCTTTGCTCCCTGAGTAGTACTGGGGGATGGGGAATGGGGGTTGCAGTCAGTCCATAACACTTTGTCTCTGCTGCCCCTTCCTACTCACACTATTCTCCTGCTCCAGCATGGGGTCCTTCGCACAGGATATAGTCCTTCATGAACCTCTCCGACATGGGTCCTTCCCATGAGCATGAACTGCTCCAGTGTGGATCCTTTCCATGAGGTATCCTCCTTCAGGAATGGACTGCTCCAGCATGGGTCCCCCACAGGACTTGCCAGAAATCCTGCTCCTGCATGGACTCCTCTCCATGGGCCACAGGTCCTGCCAGGAGCCTGCACCTGCATGGGCTCTCCATGGGCTGCAGCTTCCTTCAGGTCATATCCACCTGCTGCAGTGTAGGGTCCTCCATGGGCTGCAGAGGGAAAACTTGGAAAACCATGGTCTTCCCCAAGGGCTGCAGGGGAACCTCTGCTCAGTGCCAGGAGCACCTCCTCTTCTCCTTCTTCACTGACCTTGGTGTCTGCAGAGTTGTTCTCACATTTTCTCACTCCCCTCTCACATAGCTGCTGCACAGCATTTTTTTACTCTTTCTTAAATATGTTATCACAGAGGTATGAGCAGCATTGCTGATCTTGGAGCTGGCTGAAACTGGCTCTCCCCAACATGGGTGCAGCCCCATGTCTCTTCTCACAGACCCCACCCATGCAGTCCCCCTGCAACCAGAACCTTGCCGTGTAAACTCAATACAAGCACCAAGAAAACTAAAAGCTCCAAAGACTCTCTGGGATATCAGAGCTGAAATCACAGAGCTTACTTGCCTGTAATTTATGAGGTCACAATTAAAGTATTAATATATCCAAGAACCTTCATCAGTTTTAAGACAGGCTACTGTTCATCTGCTAACAAATATTACAAGTCACATTGCTGTTTAGAAATCTATAAGTTTCAGTCATGCACCCAGAAAGATCAAACTGTACCATTGTAGGTCTGGTAACAATCACCCAGCTAAGGTAATGAACAATAAATAGTCAAGGTGAACAAGTCACAAACAATTTCATAATCATGGAGGTGCAATTGCCATAACAAGCACCATTTAAAATCTCTAGCTGTGTCAACCAAATGAGTCAACAATTGTTTAACGAGAGTGCGATTTGTTAATAACGATGAGGGATAAACACGCTCCGTTTAGTGGTTCAGATTGCATAATCATCTCAGCTCTTTGGTCAGACAACTTGAAAATCTCATGAGACACTTGAAACCCTTGTAACATTTCCAGTGTTTCCTGCTTTGGCTAAATCAGAAATATTTTAAAATATCTCTCTGCTGCTGTTTGGTGCTTCTGATTGTAAGTGCCACCAAGAAATGAAGACCTAAAAATACATGCAGGTTGAAAACCTAACTACAGGAAAAGATAAATTTTAATTCAGCACAACAGATGGTTGATGGTATAACATTAATAAATTCATCTGAACTATTATGCTGATTTTAATAAGCCTTATTTCCACATTTCCAGTTTAAAAATCTTGCATCATCCTTTAAAACATCCAAAGAACATCTAGAGGACCAGGTGATCTTATCTTGTCCAGACATTTTTATATTCTTTTTCTCCAGATTGGCTTATATATCCAGTTTTCCCATCCATAGACTACAGTGTTTGTGACTGAGCCTGCATAAGGATAGACAAACAGTAACCTCTTGACAAGATGATCTGAGGTGGCTGACAGGTTACAAATCAATAAAAATCTTTAACTATCTTTCAGATGTCATGGGTGATTGACTTCTCTTTTATGTGAACAAGGAAATCTGCAGTTTCAGTTTCCTTTTATTTTTAGATACTGTCTGTAAGAATACAGCTGTACTAAAACCAGCATCTGTTTCATCTCATGTAGATTCAAACTACCTGAATATTCCTTGTCAAAGTCCACCAAAGGAAGCAAATAAGCACAGAGGTGAAGCTATAAAACTTAACTTATTAGCAACTTTTTTTTTTTTTGGTCAAATCAAATGAAAAGCGTAACATTTTGTTTAGAGCGTTTGGAGAAAACATAGCTCTGCAAACACTCAATTTTTTTCGAAACACAAGTAGACATTCATAAGCTTTAAAGAATCTGATCTGAGTTTTGCGTTGTAAGCACCCCCGCGTCCCCAACAAGCCATTGCTCGAAGGAAAAGTGCATGCAGGACTGTATTAGCGTGCGCATAGCTGGTAGATAGGTGGAAGCCATTTTTCCCACCAGGTCAGCTTTGCAGCCCTCCCTACAGCACTGTCCATTTCAGGCCCCCAGTGCAAGACAGACATTGAGAAACCACAGCAACACCACAATGGAGCCATGCTGTGCCATGCCAGGAGAGGGCAAGGGAGCTGGGCTTGCTTAGCCCAAAGAGGAGAGAGCCCAGAAGGGACCTCGCTGTTGTCTTCAGCTACCGAATGGGTGGTTACAGGAGTAACTGAGATACAGTCTTAGAGGTGCGCAGGGAAGGCAAAGGGCAATAGTCACACCTTGCAACAAGGAAAACCAAAACAATTTTTACAGTGAAGATGGCTAGGTAGGAGCCCAGGAGGCTGTTAAATCTCCATCCTTGACAATACTCAATATTCACCTGGATAAGGCCCTGAAACAACCTCAGCTAATTTTGAAGGTGGTCTTGCTTCAAGAAGACAGTTGGATAAGAGCCCTCCAGAAGTCCCTGCCAGCCTAAGTTACTCTATGAGGCCCTGATTTTGTTAGAAATTAGGATTGTAAAACACGATGTTATTTCAGGGCCTCAACAAACTTGAAGAAAAAAACTTTAAAAACCTGAAGTCAGGAGTCTTTCTTATTGATGTCTCCTCTCAATCAGAAGACATGCCTCAGCTAAGCATTCAAAAGTCATTAGTATGATTTCATCTTCCCTGAAAAAAAAACCCACGATCACGAAATGAAGAAAAAGATTGTTTATTATTTGTCTTCTCTTTTTTCTGTTGGTGATTTTTTTTTTCTTTTGCATCACATCACATGATCAAGTTCTTATTTACAATCCTTTTAATGTTTCCAGGACCTGGGACTTCTCCAGCAAAGTACCAGATATTGCAAAACACCATAATAAAATAAAAGCAACACTGAACCACTCTTTTTCTCAGGTTCCTATCTTTAATTGAAATTACAGTTCCTAACTCATGAAAACATTAATGTGGAAAATAATCTTTAAAGCTTGTGGCGGCCTCAGTCAGCTGCAGTAAGGAAAGTTGTCTTAGGAGAACACACAAATATTGTGTTACTGGTTGTAACTTCTGAAAATCCCCTTTAACTTAATTTTTCTTCATGCGTACTTCCCATAAAAACATTGTATTTCTGCACTGGCTATGGAAAACTGCTGCTGACATTGCTGACAGGTTCCACTGAAACAGATGCATGTGCATAAGTATTTCAATATAACCAAGAAGATAATAGCAAAGACTTTTCCAGTGCCTTATATTGGGTTTTATGTAATTCAATTTAAAAGCAATATTAGATAGCTTTTTTATATATATATATATACTTTACACCATAACAAAACAACTATTAACACTTAAATACTCAAGCTCTAATCACCTTTAAAAACAATGATAGCCCTTTGCTATATTAAAGGGAAAGGAAATAAATAAATAAATAAATATATAGGCTGTTAAACTGGGAGTGCAGCAATAGAGACTTGCTAAAAGTGAGTCAGGCTGTTCTGGAATGAGCACATAAAAATAATTTTCTGAGCAGATAGTATCTTCTTGCCCAATGTGAGTTAGGATAAATAGAACAGTGGAAAGTTTGTGGGCTAGCTCTTGGAATATCAGAGGTCAGGCCCTCCCCTCAGATTCTCCCTTCCTCTTTAGGCACCTTGAAAGTGCCCCACACATAATTTATGAATTACGTTTTATTTCCTCCCACTCTCCCAAAACATTTTTAAAAGTGAAAGCTGAACACATGTCAGTAACTTTAGCATTATTTTGGTATGTTAACTATCCCCCCTCCCAGGATAAACCTATTCTCCCCAAAATAAAAAGCAAAAACAAAACAAAAGAAAACCCAAAGTAAATTTACAGTTAAAAAAAAATATTCTGGTAACTTAGGGGATGCATATGTGCATAAATTTAGCCAACTTTGTACTTTGCAGTAGCTGCTTAGCAAAACCACATTATTGTGATTACTGCTCAATACTGTCTACATTCAGATTAGATGTGACAGAGTTCAAAAGGAATACTCAATATTTTGATGCATCTAAAATTTGTTCTCAATTTTAATATAAATTTTTGAAGAGTATTACTTCCTACTCCCCTCCCCCAATTTATGTCTTTTTTTTCAGCAAATTCACTGTTAATAAAAATAATCGTTCCTCTCTATGGTTAGGTTTTATGGAGTTTAAAACTTAAAAGCAAACCATTTGAGGTGCAGAGGTTATGTGAACTGAACCCTGTGGTGCTGCCTCAGCACAATTAGTTCTAAGACTATAAACCAGCAGCCTTCACACACCACTAACCATCAGGTTTTTGTGTCAGTCAACAATGATAACAAACACATGACCTACTAAAGAAGCATTGCAAAATTACTTACTTTACTATTTTTATCCTTCTGATACATTAGGATTTAATAGCAGGCATGTGACACCAGACAAATTCATGACCTCTCTTCAGAACTTCCCCATAACTATTCAGTGTACATGTGCAAAATTACCACTTGGGTTCCTTTTTCCTATGCCCTGTATTTCAAGAAGTCGGAAATCTTATTCTAAAAGGTGCTGTCCATGAATTGTTATGAAATGCAATGTGTTTGACGATATTGCCCCTCAGTTCAGACCTTGTCTCATTTTGGAATTTTTATTGCTCCGTTCAGTATTATTCTGCAATATTTGCTTAAAGAAGGTTGATACTTCCAGCCAATTTCCCTGAATTTGTGGCACTGTTCGTAAGAAATTAGTCCAATTCCCACTGTGCATCATGGCTGCCAAATATAATAGACGCTCCCTCTTGTAACACTGATACTTTCTCTGCTGCACTGTCACACAGGTGTTAAATGTAATATGAGACATCTGAAAAAAACATTTGTCAGAAAAATACAGTAAAACATGAACTATCCTAAGAGTACTTGGAACGCCTGTGAGCATTTTGTCATAGATGGCAAAAACAGTAGCTGGTTGGGAGATTTTTCTGGCTGTATCCTAACAGAGGAGTAAAAGAAAACTGTGGCAAAACTGAGTGAAAAATAATAAAATTACTAATTTTAGGAAAAGAAAAAGAAAAAGGAATAGCAAAAGAAAAGCAACGGCCTCCAAGAAACCAGAGTTTAAAAAGCCCAGGGACTAAGGCTAAATAAACAAGTGTAAAGGCATAGAGAATTATGAAGAGCTATTGGTCTGATAAAGAAGGGGGAGCAGAATTAAAGCCCCCATTACGCAGGAAGGATGCAGGAGCTGAGGGGCCTTCCAACAAGGTCAAACACAAAAAGGAAATATGCAGTAAGGGGAAACTAGGACAGATCACTAAGGACAAATATAAATAAGCATGTATGGTTAAAACCAGAAAGGGCAAGTCACTAAAGGAGATACAGCTAACAAAAGACCTGAAAAAGTTTGCTCTGGAAGCAGAAAGACGACTGAGGGGAGCACTAGCCGGATATTCAGCAGGAGGGAGGCTATTGCCAAATGATGCTGAGAAAGCCAAAGCTATTAATGTCTTATTTGTATCAATTTTCACTAAAAAGATCCACTAGAAACGTCTTTCTAATACCAGTGACAAAGGAGTAATATTTCAGACTAGAATCACTAAGAGCAAATTAGAGACTAGATCATGTCTTTCAACAGATTTTGTTGTTTTTAAACCATGTGAGCCTGACAAACTGCGATGCAAAAAATAACTGGCTAAAGCAATCACAGAACTGGTGACTAATTAACTCTGAAAATGCTTGGACCCAAGCATTCAAAAAGGGCAACACTGGGCTCTTAGTAAAAGTTAGAATGAAGGCATTGCAGATGACCTAATTTAATTTCAGTTACTGGATTGTTATATGTGGTGGTGGGTTGACCCAGTCTGGAGGCCAGGTGTCCCCCAAAGCAGCTCTCTCACTGCCCTCCTCAGCTGGGCAGGGGAGAGAAAATACAACGAAAGGCTCCTGGGTTGAGATAAGGACGGGGAGAGATCACTCACCAATTACCGTCACGGGCAAAACAGACCTGACTTGGGGAAGTTAATTTAATATATTACTGATCAAATCAGAGTAGAATAATGAAATATAAAACCAAATATTAAAAACACCTTCCCCCTCCCACACCCCTCCCTTCTTCCCAGCCTCAACTTCACTCCACATTTCTCTCCCTCCTCCCCCGCAGCGGCACAGGGGGACGGGGAATGGGGCTTGTGGTCAGTTCATCACACGGTGTCTCTGACGCTCCTTCCTCCTCATGGGGAGGACTCCTCACACTCTGCCCCTGCCCCAGCGTGGGGTCCCCTCCACGGGAGACAGTCCTTCACAAACTGCTCCAACATGACTCCTTCCCACAGGCTACAGTTCTTCACGCACTGCTCCAGCGTGGGTCCCTTCCATGGGGTGCAGACCTTCACGAGCAGACTGCTCCATCGTGGGTCCCCCACAGGGTCACAAGTGCTGCCAGCAAACCTGCTCTGGTGTGGGCTCCTCTCTCCATGGAGCCACAGCCAAGTCAGGATCTTGCCCCAGCGCGGGCTTCCCATGGGGTCACAGTCACCTTCAGGTGTCTCCACCTGCTCAGGCTTTGGGTTCTCCATGGGCTGCAGGGGGACAGCCTGCCTCACCCTGGTCTTCTCCACAGGCTGCAGGGGAATCTCTGCTCTGGTGCCTGGAGCACCTCCTCCCCCTCCTTCTGCACTGATTTAGGTGTTTGCAGGGTTGTTCCTCTCACATCTTCTCACTCCTCTATCTGATTGCTTTTGTTCTTGGTATCATGGATGCTTTTCCCATCTTCTTAACTCTGTTATCCCAGAGGCGCTACCAGTATCACTGATGGGCTCAGCGTTGGCCAGCATTGGGTCCATCTTGGAGCCAGATAGCATTTCCTCTATTGGATACAGAGGAAATTTAGGAGCTTCTTGCAGAAGCCACTCCTGTATCCCCTCTCACTAACAAAACCTTGCCATGCAAACTGAATACATATGTATTCCTAAAGAAGATAACAGCAAGGTGAACAGATAGTTGTCTGAGGTCCAGTCCTGTGCAGCACTCCTACTGATGACTGGGCAGGAGAACAGAGAGCAGGTTTATTACAGGTGCAGTGACACAAACTGACAGTAATCAACACCATGTTGAAGCAAACAATGAGAAATCAAAACAGCTGTGATAAAACAGAGAATTGCAGGGTACCATATGCAGACAAGAAGTTTCAACTGCATGGGGACAGGAACAACTGGCTTGGGCAGTGGCATTGAAGAAAAGGATCTAAAGATCATTACAAAGTACAGGCAGAACAAGAGTCACCATCATGTTACTACAAAGAAAATACAAACTCCCAACTGGAGGAATATAGCCCACCAGATGAGAAGCGGTTCTTCTGCCCTAGGTAGCACCGGTAGAACCCCAGCACTGTCTCCCATGTGGGGTGCTGCACTGGCTTTGTGTGAATGAAAGGAGTGCAGAGGAGAACAGTCAGGCACTCAGAGGGCCAGAAAACATGAGTTGCGGGAACAAGCTGAAGGAAATTAGGTTGGTTGGGCCATTGAAGGAAAGCCCGAAATCCAGTACATACATCCCTTCAGGTACAAAAAAGACTACCAGGAAAGGAAGGGGGTAACAATCCTCCTTCTCTTCAGCAAACAGGACAATAAGAGTACCATGACTGAACTGCCATGAAAACTCAGATAAACCACAAAGAAATGCTGTCTAATCCTAAAACCAGTTAAACACTGGCCTGTGCTACTGGAGAATTATGACCATCACCAGCCTTTAGGAACAGACTAGGCAAACATCTATAAGGACTGGTGGAGATACAGAGGCAGAGTTTTCACATTTTGATTCATTATTTCCTTACCTTCCAGTGGTCTGTAATAACTATTGCCATAAGTGACCTGGGAAGTGCAAAAATGTTGGGTGATTTCAGTATGTCTCTTTTCTACCACCATCATTCAGCCCTTTTGTCTGTTTAAAACAGACAAAGTTTTAAACTTTGAAAGTATCCCTGATGAAAAGTTATTTTCCTAGAACGTTCACTGGAATGTAGAAGTTGGAAAAATTAGGGGAGTAATTCTATTCAGAAGCCAAATGAATAGTTCACAGAGAAGTCTGGCTGTAGAGAACATCCTATCTCAGGAAAGGAGCCACTTCCAGACTTCTGACTGCAGCATGAGTCACACCTCAGCGGCGTTGGAGAGTCATGGTGGCCAGTTGTCAACGGCTTCTTCTAGGAAATCAGCTAAAATCCACCTGATGACATGCACTGAACAGGCAAATGATACCATGCAGCAAAGGTGCATCCTGCTGAAGGTGAGGTGATGGACGTGTAAGGATCCAAATGTAAAATCTCAGAGCCAGACTATGAATATAGGTTGCATTTTCTGTGGGCTCTCATGAACCACATCAAACTGCCTTCTAGGTGCCAGTGGCCCTTCCAGGTGCCAGTCCCAGGGCAAGGACCGCTGGATCCCTCCTGTAAAATGGATGTATGAAAAAAAATAAATTCTCTTTCATCACTACCATATTTAAATAACATTTTGTTTTCTTACTATTATATTACAGGTGAAGATGCCTCCCTGATACCTGGGAGCCTACAGCACCTGATGACTGCTTTAAAAAACATTTTTTTTCCATGTTTATCATGCTGTCAAGCACAAAATTTCTGCAATAAACTTGAGAGAGTTATCTGCATATCTGCCTCCAGTGAAAATTTTTGTGAAAATCTAGCCAACAAGACTCAGTCATTTCCAAGCATAAGACAAAAAAAACCCAACATTGTTTTGCTTATATTAAAAATGCTGGCAGTGATGCTTTTGTAATGTAGCTTTACTTGTTTAAGACACAAATTTTAATTGAGGCTAGCCACTGACAGGGATGGCAGCAAAATTCAGAAGTGATTTTGCATTTTTCCAGTAGGTCTCACTGTGCTGCTTTCACAGAAGACATTACTGAGAAATTCCCTTAAATATCTTAACCAATATCTTGGGTTAATAATTTATGTTTATTGTCACCGCCCTATTTGTGGATGCTGAAGAGGTGAGCACTAGACACAGGAGCACAGCAGGATTTTGCTTGTACCTCAGCAATGCTGGCTGCTGCCTTGGCCCTTCAGCTGTTACCAGCAGCTAGCATCTACGAAAGCTTCTCCTGCCCTATGTTGCGTCCCGGTCTCATCAGCTGCTTTTAAAGTGTTGCACTGGAAGTGCTTCTCGGAGTAGGATCCCTGGCTGGCACATCCAGCTGGGAGATGTTTGCTCCTTTATACCTGTTAGATTATAAATAGACCATTTCTGCATTTAGTTTCTGGAGGTGAAATCAGAAAGAAGAAAGCAGTCTGAATTGGAGCAAAGCCAGCCTGCAAATTTCCCGTTTCAGAGGAGATCTCTCAGTGTTATAACAATTGAAATAGGGTGGAAAGCATCTATGGAAAGCAGCAATTCAATTGCTACTATCATGTATTTTTTCCTGAAAAAATGGTCTAAAGATTTTTAATAGAAGTACGTAGTTCCCTCTGGTATTCTACTAAACAATCTCACTTTGTCTTGAGATTTGCTGGGCTGGATGTCATATCAAGATGCCATCACACAATGGTCCATTTACAACAGTATCTTGGGTTGTAAGATGTATCCAGATGTCATATGACTCACTATCACACTGTCAAAACAACAAAAATAGAAAAATAAAAGTTGAGTTTTCTGAAGAAGATAACTGAAAATAACTTATTTTCACAAAAGCTTAATTTACTCAACTCCACGTTTAAGAAGAAAAAGCAGGAAATTTTGATGACAGAGTATTTTATTCTTAACATTTCAGGCAACAGATAAAGCAAACCAAGACAATTCTCTGGAACAACCAGGCATCTCTTTTCTGGTTCCCTGTTCATACTGACTACATCCCATCTTTATTTTTGGCCATTTGGAAGACACAATGCAGGTCATGTAGCTGCAACCCCTTTGGTCCACAGGAGATGACAGGGAACAGTTGTCTGAGCCTTTCCACTTCACTGAACAGTTGCAGACCAGATGCATATGTTCTTCCTCACTGACCCATAAGGTTTATTTCCATAGCACGTTCTCTTTGTGTGATGTGGGCACATAGGATTTTTTGTAAAAAAAAAAAAAAAAAGTGGGAAAGAAATAAAGATTTTTACTTTCATGAAGCTATACATAACTAGAAAGTTCAGCTAGATTTTCCTTGATGCTTGTACACTCTTCTTCTTTACTTTGCAAATTCAAATTGTGTTGCTGTGGTCTGAAAAATGGTGAAATGGTAATAGAGTACTTACATAGATGAACCTGTTGAGATAAATCAACAATCAGCCTGAACTCCACTACTTATTCTCCAGAGCACAAAACCAGGAATGACCACTCCTCTGGTCACAAAGTATGGTCTGTAACATCTAGTTTTATTTTCATTAGTGGTATGATTTGTCAAAATTTTACCCTGTTAAGAAAGTTATCCTCTCGGGTTTATGAATAGTTGCAGTTCCCCAATGAAAGCAGTGCTTACTATCACAGGGAAACAAACTTTATGTATAATACTAGCAATAAAAGGTAGGCCTCAAGGCTAAGGGAGCTAGACACTTTACTGGGTTTTGGTTCAATGGAATGCAGATTCCTAAGTCTTGTGAACTACTTGTGATATTTCCAGACATTTGCTGTGTGGGTTTGTTTGCTTTATCACAGTATTTTTCAAGATGACAATTAGGTGAGCATTTTACAATGTATGACTAAATTTTAGCAGATATTTTGTGAGTTGGCTGCATCAGCTGTTCTTTCTTTCGTCCCCCAGATGAGCATCTGTTTTGCAAATTTCTTGACCCTAGACACAAACTGAGGAAAATATGCTCATTTTCAGCTCTATGGTCTGTGCAGTTCTGCTAGGATTTGTACAAATTTATTGATTCATATACCATAGTCAATAGTGAGAATGTAAATTTCAGTCATTAGAAGGGAAATGAACAAGGCATGTCTTCTGAAGTAGACATTTTTTATTTGTGATTTTGATTTTAACCCCTGTGATATTACTAGAGTTGCCCTCAGTGAAGAACAGTGGTTTTGATTCTTATTTATAGCTCCCTGAAGTCACTAAAGTGCACTCTTTTTTTTGCCCTCAGTAAAATATGATCCAGACTGTTCATGAAATAAATTCCTTTTCATTTCATCTCATCTCACCTTTCCAAAGGTTTCACTACACTTTTGAAGAATTTTACTAGACACATTGAAATCAGCTTGCTTGGCAAATCACTTTCTAAATGAAAAATCCAGAGTTTGGCCAAAGTTTTCATCTGCTCAAAAATCCAGTCTCTCAACCCTGTGCCATTGGGGTGGGTAAATAAAGTAATGAGGCTTCTACTGGGAAAAAAAGCAAGCGCTCCTCTCGTCTCTTCTCATTTCCATTCATGAATCACATCATGCACTGTTCCAAGAATAGTGTTGCTTAAAGATAAACATCATTTGCAATTATTATATATTACTGAGGGAATCAAGTGAGCACACAATCACTGATACAAGCCACATCTGAATAATGTGTCCTCCTTCGGGCAGAAATTAGCAAGCTGTGGGTACTATCTGATTGGAAATAGGACTTAGGGAGAGTTATTATTAAGCTCAAACTTGCAAATTTACTTTGCAAAACTCTAGATAGAGTACCAAAACCACTTTCTGCAAGTAGCTCTCAGTTTGTTTAGTTTAATTTTCAGTAACCAGTTTAACTCCAGCTGCTAGGAACTGGTACACATTCTGTCACTGGAACTACTGAGTCAAAACACATATGTCTTTAATGGGGCTTTTGGCAAGCATGGCATAGATGCTATTATGGAGGTTGATACAAATAACACTAATAGTTTATTTCATGTTTTACAAATAGAAATCAATGTTTAGGATAAAAAATAATGCAGTTTACATACAGTAAGAATATTTACAGAGATAAATCAGCTAATAGGTGCATTGTACTGTTGTTCATTATATCTGTGTTCATAAATTATGAGCTAAAAGAAAGGTGGTTGACAACTACACATAACACCTAGAAGGGGATACATTTTTTAAAGGTTAATGAAAAATCAATGTAAAGCTGTCAATCTTGTAGTCTAAATTTCCTGATTTGGAGAGGGTGGGATTTCAAAGTCTTGTGACGTCACAGCTTTATATTAAAACTTGAAACTTACTACATCTTTTGAATTAAATACATTTGGCCTATTTCGAGCAGCTGTTCGGCTCCAAGTTTCTTATTTCAACTGCAACCTCAGAAGACACATCGTAAAAGCACTTTTAAATATTGGAAATTCCTGATTTAAGGGATTATTTATAATGTCTCTTCTGTGGAGGAAGATGAGATATTTTGTTAGATAAAGACATGCCTGGGGATTAGGAAACCGGACAGTACACAGCCAGTCTTCCACAGATACAAACTATTTCAGCACACTGTGCTGACCCAAAGCTAATATTCATAATAGTTGATAGTAGGTTTTAGATGTCCAGAAGTGAATAATTTTAATACAACCCTTTTTCCATTAAAATATAGCCTATTTGTTCAGATTTGTTTGGCATTTTTATGAATCACTTGAGAGGGACTGACTACGTGAAAAGTTCTTCAAGAGAAAGGACATGGCAAAAGGATACTAAATTAATGCTTTTAAGGGATCCCGATACTGTTTTATGCACTAGCCTTCCCATTGCTTTCACACTCAGGGGAGACCACAGCAGGGTAGGGCTTGGAGGACCTGTGACAGCCATGGGGCCTCTCTGCATGCCCCATTACTCCTTGGCGCCCAGTCCCTGTAACCTCTGCTCTCCAGCAAGGGGGGCCAGGCAGGCATCGTCCTGCATCGAGGCATGGTTGCACAGACTCCACAGTGCAACAGGGAAAGTCTGACTTGAATTCAAACACAGAAATAATTGAAATTGCACAAAAAATGGGAGAAAATTCACTGTAATGTCTTAAACAGCACAGTCAAGTCACTAAATAGAGGTTCCTTGTGAAGTCCACAAGATGTTGGAAGGTGAGGACCCTCACAGACTACTGAGGCTCTGAGATAAACGAAGAGCTCAATTTTGTCGATTAAACTGCCTTGTTTAAGGTTAGGACAATGTTTTATGGGACGGGCAAAATTCACTCATGATAATCTTGGTATAATTTCTGTAAAGTGGAAAGAAACAGGATATAAGGAATCTGTTTGAAGGCCCCAAAGTTCACTGTGATGAAATAGCTAGACAGGGATACTCACATGCTGGGAAAATATGTGTGTGTTTTACGTCAATGTGTGATGAAGCTAGTTCTGCAAGACACTCCTGCAAATCAGTTGTTGCTCTTTTAATTTCTTTGTGTTGTAAAAACAGCTTCAGGCTTAACACCCACCATGCCAGCAACTGGACAATGACTAAGAAAACAAATTTGGTTCGCTTTCCAAGGACTTTCCTCAGGGTAAGATGAGTAGCTTGAAATACTTGGACTAGTTTAGGAAAGCTAAGAGTGAAAAGAAGAAATCCTAACACTGTGATGATGGCATTCAATTGTTCTTCAAGCCCACTGGGGGTAGAAAAAGAATTCAATTTAATTTGTTCTGTAAAAAAATGCTGCTTTCAAGAATAAGTTTTTAACAGTCAAGAGTCTAGCACTGGAAAAAACTACCTACAGTTGTAGGAAAAAGTCCATCACCAGAGAATTTTAAGACAGACATCTGTTACAGATGGTCTCAATATAGTTGATCCTCTTCCAAGCAAGAGGATGTCTTCAGTGGATCTCTTGAGATCCCTCCTAGCCATGCATATCCAAGTGACTTGGGAAACACTGTGTAGATAAATTGGGCAGCTTCAGAGCAAGGTTGCATGTCAAAAGCATTTGTGCAGTGACTCACCATCACAGAGATAAGCATTTGAATGGTTATTTATGATTGTTGTATTTGTCATTCAAATTATTTTGTTACTGGAGAACTGGTACAAACTCATAGGCTTCAGCTGCCTTAGATTTTATGTTAGACAAGATTTTTTATGTTTTCTTTGAAATGCAATTCAATTATTTGCAAAATAATTTCAGTAGTCTACAGGCAAAAAGCGATAAGCTACAGAAGTCCCTTTATTGTCCCATGAAGTTTCATTCAAGGTAACCCACACTATAAATTGTGAAAAGTGGGTTGTACCTCAAGAAAAAGAAGTTATCCACCTCAGTAAATATCTCTTCCAATGAGTAATAATGACACAAAATACCCTAGAGTTAGGTCCACACTAGACTGGGAGATATTAAAGAGTTGCCAGGGCACACAGAGCTGCAAAAATGAAAATCAAGGCTGTTAAATCTGTTTGTGTTTGTGTGTGTAGGAGAAAGAATTCTCACATGTGTATACTAGGTTTTCAGGTGAATGTGTGTGTGTGTGTGTGTGTGTGTGTGTGTGTGTGTGTGTGTATACACACGCACACATACTGCCAGCCAAGTTACAGTTATACTTCATTCTGTTTCACATCTATATAGCATTAATTTTCTCAAGGTCTGTCTGATTTATTTAACCAACCAACACAAAGCTATCAGATTTTGGCAAGCCAATTCAACATTTAAAATAATCTTCTAGTAAGTAGCTTTATCATATTAAAATATATTTCATTCATATATTCACACCAAGAAAAAAAAAATCAGAGATCATGGAAAATTAACATTAAAGGTTTACAAAATCACGTAATGGTATATCATGATTACAGTTAATCTTCTCACAATATTTTTCAACTCCTTCCTTCATTCTAGCAGAATTATTGTTCATCTGACTTTTTACGTATTGTGAAACTTGATTCCTAGTCTGGAATGGAGTTGCTGACAACCACCACCTGTAGTGGAAGTTGTCTACTACCAACGCCTTTTTGTGAGCATTGTTATCTAAAACCCCTTTATGGCTACCTCTTTACAACAGTAAGTCTAGAAAAGGACAATCTGTCAAATAAATACAACACCAGAACTGTGGGACTGGTTAGAGTCTATTGAGCAAACAACACCTCATGCTATCTTTTCCACTGTGTTTTATTTAAGACTATTTATGAGGTTATTCAAGACTATTTCACCAATTTCAAATACTTTATCTGTATCATCTGCACAACATCTTCATGAGTAGTCTGGCCACACTATTTTGCAAGCTTATCGATCGAACAATGGTATAAGTCTTAGCAGTGACAGCAACAGAGGGTAACAGTGAGAGCTGCACAATGAAACATCAAATGAGCATATTTGCTCCCACTGACGACTGATATTGTAAACCTAATTAAATACTAAACATGCTTCAGCTTAAAGTAGCTTTCTGTACCTTAAGTATATGCTTGCAGGAGGAGCTGCTCTCCAAGTTCACCTGCAATAATATCAGACCACCTAAAGTAAACAAAAGATAAAGGGCTAAATCCTGCCCTATCTTAAAGCTGGCTTAAAGTCCTTGAAAGTCTTTTATTTTGAAGATAGTGAGTTTGGGCTAGATAGAAAAGGCTATGTTGAGTTTTGCACTGGTAGCAGTCCTGTTGAATATGATTTACATCTTTGGTTCACTATGGCCTGTTTTTTGAACTGATATTCAGAGCAGTGGATTTATTTCCTTTAAAACAACCAAAAAAAACCCCCAGTTTTTGAAAATAATTCAAGCTTAGTTCTCTGCCAGCTTTCAAAGGAAGTTAAACAGCCCTAGCTAAGAGGAAGGGTCCCTTTGGGTGGCCTGGAAATACAGACAGTGAAACTGGAAAAGGAAAAGCAGTTCACAGACTGTTTATAAAAAGCATGGAAAAAAAAAAAAGCACGTTATAAATGTTCTAAGCATTATTCCAGTTGCAACATCAGTTTGGAGAGGGAAATGGTCCCTGCAGGATGCAAATCAGCCACAGAAAAATGTGGGATTTGCTCACAGCAAATTAAAACCAGATCAATTGATTATCAGGGGACAGCATTCAGATTTCTACTCTGCTGAAAGGAAGTGCCATAAAAGTTGCTCTGTTTCTCACGGTATGTACAATAGGAGTCCGAATCAGGGCCCAAATGTGAGCTCAGTGAGATGCTCAGATCACTGCAACCTCTAATAATGCAGATAAAAATTAAATGAAGATACGTTTCTGCATGTTTGGTTCATCTAGAAACACTGCATGCCATGCTGTCTTAGCCCAGTGAATTACTCCTCACCGACGATGTGAGAGGTAGGGATGTGCCACTGCCCCGGGTGCAGAGTCAGCAACACTGACACTTGAATAGAGACTCCATCATCTCAGTCATTTGTTCCCATTTACACGTCTTCATAATCACGAGATCAGCCTTACCCCTGGTGTTACGGAGGACTGGCAGCAGCACAGCTTCCGCACTTTCCCCAGCCTTCTCTACCATGATGGGCATGTTTACACCTGAGCAATTGGTCCTAAAAAAAAAATCACACCTTTTCTAAACATCCCCAGAGAGCCCCACGACCAGTCAAATGGGCGAAGAATAATGACTTGGAGAGTTTATAGATAGATGGGGACCACACGAGTTGGGGGAAGCCAGGAAGCATGGCTGTGCTGCTGCATGGACTATCTGCTGTTTTGTCCCCATGGAAAGAACACAGAGGCAGGAAGGGCTGTGACAGCCTCAGGACCACGCCGTGCCATAAACGAGGACCCTCTGTGACCCCGGGGAAGCTGACACTGTGTCTCTCAGGAGCCCTCTGGCACCAAGCTCGGCGATCTGGGCTTGGCCAGGATGAGAAGGAGAATTAGTCTCATTTGTTTGGCTCTAGACAATGCTAGAATAAATAGCTGCTCAGCCTTCGAGCTGAAGCGCAGATGTGCATCAATCAGTTTGTTATACAAATACATTTCTCTTTTCTTGCTTTGAATGCAACCCAAAACCTCCAGAAAAGAAAGATAAAGACTGCCCACAAAAAAGCTATCTGTGACCTCTGTGGCATACTGACAGATCTCTGAAAAACAAACAGCTCCATGAGCTGCAACAGCACGGATGAAACCTGATTCCCCACAGCTTTGTGTCCCAGGGTTGCTTTGTAATGCCCTGCCTCCAGCTCTTCTCCATAGCCTGTATTTACATTCATGGTGCAGGACACAGGCTGTAGCCTGGGGAGGCTGGAGCCAAGCAGGACGTGTGGTCTCTGCACAGTTAGGACGGTTCTGCAGGCTGCACAAGGCTGGGTGCTAGGGGTTTAAATCTCACCTCTGCCAGACGTGGTTGAACCTGGCCAATGGCTAAATAGTCGTGACAAGTGGAAATGCCAGCAGCACAGCACAAATGAACTGAATTCCCTTAGAAAATGGGATACTGTCAGGAGGTGCTGCAATCCACCTTCCTCTGAAGTACATCTCCCTGTTATGTTAACAGTGTATGACAGTGCTTTAACTGCTCCTAAGGATTTCAGTCCAGGAGTCTCATTAATTCCCACAGCGGTGTCACACAATCCTGCACAGCAGTGTTTTCTATTGGAAAATGAACTTTCTTTAACCTATAATAATATTGGAGACTGAAGTTTACTGATTCTTGGCACAGAAATCATTATTTTACATTGAAACATTCACAACACAAAATATTACTTCATTCAGGAAGAATACTCTAATGTTTACCCACACCAATTAGAACTGAACACAGTAATTAAATAATTCAGAGAAAGTTAGGATGGTTATGGGAAGAAGAGAAATCTTCACTCTAAATCCCTGGTTCAAATTTGGCTCAGTGCTTGCTTATGCTGAGCCATGACTATTCATCCAGTGAAGTCACACAGTATTTCTGAGCCTGATTAGGAAGAAAACTAGATCTATTATTTTCCTTTTTTTAAAAAAATCTGTAAATATGAGCTTGGTAGTTTTAGTCTATTCCCCTGCAGCTGACATGCTGATGATGTCAGGAGCAATGTCAGAGGTTAAACACACACAAATCTAATGTCTCACTCATGTAACAGAAAAATGTACGCTGCTGCTTTCCTATGTCCAATCTGTGACTAAAGGAAGGGTTTAATCCTTAGGCCTGAGTCACAGTGTTTTCTGATACATGCAGAAAAAACCCTCACGTTTATACCCTTAGTCACTGTATTCTTTGGAGGCAACTGTCAGGCAGAAGAGTCAGTAAGGAGGCAAGTCAGACAATCACTAAGGATGCTCTGGCAATTTCATGGTTAAATATCCCATAACCAGAGACAGTCAGAAATAAAGACATGGAAAGGATCTGTGCCATGGGAAGAGGGAGGAAACTTATGTTGCTCATCTTTCCATTATCTTTTTGTATCTGGTGCCATTCTGCCTCCTTTCTCCCCGCCGCCCCATCTTATCTTCCTCAGGTTAAACCCCTCAGTTCACTCAGTTGTACCTTATATGTCCCCAATCACTCTTGCTGCTGTCCTTCATAATGCTTTCACTGAGTCTAAATCTTCCTTAACTGTGACAGCCAATAATCCAGCTGAGGTCTTAACCATGCTGAGTACAGTACAAGTACAGCTCATACCTTGCTTTATGCAGCCCAGTCTGGTGCTTATCTTTTTCAGCAACATGATATTGATGTTCTTGTTTAGCTCAGGATCCACCACAAACCCAGATGTAAGAAATGCAATATCAATATCTGGCCTCATCCTTTATTTGTGCAATTGATTGTTTAAACCTAATTTTTGCATTTGTACTCATAGATTTGTGTCCTGATCTGTATGACTACACCTCCAATTTTTCAAGTTCAATTCAGTTTATAACCCTGTCATCCTGTGATCTGACTGCCTCTCACTGTTTTACAGGAGCTTGTGAGAAAATCCTTAAGCAGACACAGAATGAATTAAAAAAAAAAAAAAATATTGTCTAAGGGGAGTCTTGCAAACATAATTTACCACTACTGCAATTAAAAACTCTATGAGCTTTATTTTACTTTAATTTGTGTCCCAAATTTGAATAGCATTGTACAGCATAGAACAGAAGATGCAAGTTGGATAGCTAGGTACAACATTGTCTATAATGAAAATGGACCAAAAAAAAGTCCGAGCTTCTTGATGATACAGAGCTGATGTGTTTTGAAGAAGAAGCTATATGTAGAACAAATATTTTCTAAATTAAGCTTGGTTCACTAGTTCCAGGATGTTTGTTGAACAAGGCAGCTGGGTAAAACATGATTACTCAGTTCTTAATCTAGTACTGTTTTCTAAACCAATACAGAGAGCTGTGTTTTTACACTTTGACACTTGCTGCTTTGTTAAATGGCAAATGAAAAATCACCATTTCCATGTACTGTCAAACAGAAATCTGTACTGGATTTCTGAAGAAAGAGGCCAGTAGGTTGTGCTGGTTTTGGCTGGGATAGAGTTAATATTCTTCGTAGTAGCTGGTATGGGGTTGTGCTTTGGATTTGTGATGGAAACAGTGTTGATAACAGAGATGTTTTCGTCACTGCTGAGCAGTGCTTGCACAGACCCAGGGCCTGTTCTGCTCCTCACACCACCCCACCAGCGAGTGGGCTGGGGGTGCACAAGGAGTTGGGAGGGGACACAGCTGGGACAGCTGGCCCCAACTGACCCCATGACTGTATGATGTCGTGCTCAGCATATAAAGCTGGGGGAAGAAGGAAGGGAGGAATGTTTGAAGTGATGGTGTTTGTCTTCCTAAGTCACCGTTAAGTGTGCTGGAGCCCTGCTTTCCTGGAGATGGCTGAACACCTGCCTGCCCATGGGAAGTGGTGAATGAATCCCTTGTTTTGCTTCGCTTGTGTGCACGGCTTTTGCTTTACCTGTTAAACTGTCTTTATCTCAACCCACAAGTTTTCTCACTTTCACTCTTCCAATTCTCTCCCCCCTCCCAACGTGGGAGGAGTGAGTGAGCGGCTGCATGGAGCTTAGCTGCTGGCTGGGGTTAAACCACTACAGGATTTAGTACTAGGCAGGACAACAGACACACCTGATTTTTTTCACTAGCTGATTTCAAGTGACTCATGTAAATCTATTTTAAAAGCATCCTGATTTGGAGAAACTTAATATTTAGATCTCTATCATGCAACTTCTCTGAAGTACAGTTTTAGAGGTACTGAGCTGCTGTGAAAATATAGTATAAATCATTGTAGATGTTTAGCTAGTTTGAAAGTTAGAAGGGTTGTCAACTGAATACAGATACTCAAACACTCAATATAATAAGATTCTTCACCGTTTTTTATGAAATGGGACTTATTGCAAATCACAACAGGAATAGCTAAACTTTGGTACTTTGAAAATGCTGGCCTTAACTCCTGTGATATTCCTCATCTTTTAAATAAAAATAATGGACAAGTTCTGATAATAAAATCAACTATGCCCTTAATTATTGAATGTGACTATATAAACAAATCCAAGGTCAAAGTGGGAGTTCATTCTTCAAAAATCTGTTCTTCAGATAATTTTATTTATGGGTACAGAGGTAGCAGCTGTAAAAAAGTAAGGAAACCAGAGAAGCTTTTTTTCTGGAAAATTTAGTTAACACTTTGTATATAGGATCCCATTACAGTTTCACAGAACCTGTGTGACTCTCCACAACATGACAGCTTCTTATCGCAAAGAACAGAAACTAGAGATTGGCTGGGAAAAGTAGGCACTTTTGCACTCATCGAGTACCATCCTGAAAACTTCTGCCTTTAACTGTTAGTCCATGCTGCCTAGCAGGCAACTCTTTCCAACTTTTCTATTATTTTGGCATATGCTGTTTTCCCGCCAGTTCATAAAATGTTACAGGTTCATGCAGTGTACTTGCTCTGATTTTCCAAATGTTCCACTTTGTTTCCACATGATTATGACAAAATTTACTCCATAGGCAAAATAGTAAGAAATACTGCAAAGGAGAATATGCATCAAAGTGGAAAGACACACCAGACCTTTATAATTAGCACATAGCTACTTCTCTGTAGCCAGCCACCAACTGTGTGGCACTCACTCTGCAGTCAACAGGGGATCCACAAAAACGAGGCGTGCTGCATGGAGCCTTCTGCTTTTAAAATGTCCTTGAGTCTATGTTTCCTGTCTGAAAGGACTAGTGTTAAATTAAATTTTTCCCTTTCCTCTTCTGCAGTTATCTTAATTAATGTTTTCCACCAGTGGAATGTATATTAAGTTTAAAACCTTACTGTTTTACACACACATAAACACATGGAGTTGTTTCTCCCTCTTTTACCTCAGTATTTTCCTACTCATCAGCTTGTGTAAGAAGAGGTGGCCACTCTTGTTCAGTTCTGGTCATTCAAAATGAGGTGCACCTTACTTGATGGTGGCTCAGCATCACTGGGGAGATCCATCATCTGGTCTGGGTAGCTGCTGAAGCTCCCACTACAGTCAAAGGAGAGAGGTGGATATCTCCCATGAACAATTTAGAGCATCCTTGGATGGTTTTGGGGTAAATCACTCCCCCTGACAGCACCTCTTCTGCATCCATTGCAAGACAACCTTTGGAAAATGAGAAATAAGTAAGATGAACTCTGCCTGGGTTGCCATGGAATTGTCCCTATCCACAGGCTTTCTAGTGTTAGGATACTTTAAAGGAAAGTATAGGACTGAAATTATGATAACCTTTAACACAGAACAGCTAAATCAGATTCATAGTATTAATAGCCCATACATATATAACATCTTCACCTATGAATGTATATTTCTTTAGTCTCCAAGCAGAGTACACCTGATAGCAGCTGAAAATTTCCATGGAATGGTTTGCCGGAAAATATGGGGTACAATCAAATAGTGGTTCTATTCATGGGGAAAATAGCTGCTGCCATTTTGAAGTGCAGGGATAAATTTCAGATCTTTGTTCAAAATGTAAGTTTATTTCCATTTCCCTCCTCCCAAAAATCACAGAGACAATAATTCTGTCTGGGCCCTGATTAAATGTACACATTGGATAGATGGGACTGATGTAGCTACTTGCGTGGGAAGCAAACAGGAGTCTGCTTGAAAAGAATCTTTTTTTGTGAGGAAGAATCAAGAGGCATGGAAAGCTGACTGCCTCATTAGGTTAATTTTTAAAAAGGCTCCATCCATCAATATGCATTTTGAAAAATTAGATTTATAGAATCCATTTTGATTGTTGAAATTGGAGAATATGTTGAAAGGCAAGCTTCTTGCTCAACAGATCCACTCTTACATAGCTGCTCCTATGAACAGCGAACAAGAAGATTATTTTTCACTTTCCTTCAGTAATCTACAAACTAGTACCTTGACACTAGGTTACATAGGATAAAAGAGACAAGATAAGGAATGCTAAGATAAAGAAGTTTCTTCCATGCACCACTGACTAAATTCCAATCATTTCCACCAGACAAAGACTGCAGTTACAATTGATTTATATGGGATATGTTGGTTTCTGGTATTTTTACAAGATTAGTAATTTTCAGATCCCAGTGGAAACTAATGGTGTTCAGAATATGGTGTTAGGATAAGGATAAGGTATAAGGATAAGAGTGTTTTTCTACTTGTAAACATGAAATCGAGGTAGCCTACAGATAACAGGATTTACTACACTATTTTACAATATACGTTCAGGATATTAATCCTCATGCTGAACAGCATATAGACTAACTTTTTTACATAGTACTTTGTCACCTGGGACTGTGTTCTCATCCTTTGCATTTTTGACCTTCTGCCCTTCTATGAATTTATTTACAGAAAACAGACCTCTAAGGACAAAGCAAGGCAAAAACTTCTGATATCCTTTGTTTACTAGCACCTAAAAATAAGAATGGTGTTAGTCATACAGCTATTTGGGGACTTTATCTAGGGCTTGTGAACATATCATACAAATCAAATCTTTCCGTTGACATTTGGTTCAAGATTAGATTACGTTATACATCCTCTATTAAATTACATATTATTAAATTATACATCCATTGTACATCTTTCTTTAAAAAATAACAGCTTGAGCCTTATTCATTTACTTACAGCCAGATTACCACATAAGGAAATGGATCGTACAGCGGATATAAGAATACTGGGAGATCATGAGCTTTTCATACAGGGTTAACACCTGCAAAAAAATCCCTTATATACTACAAGGTTAATGCTTTCTGAAAAAAAATCCCTTACATACTCAAACCCCACATTTATATATAAACATATTCACACAGAAATCTAACAAAAAAGGGGGGCTGGGGGAGGGCTATGTGTGTGTGCAATTTCCGGTAACTGAGTGCTTCAAGGTGAACATCCTTAAGCTCAGCAGGACGCAGAGGCCAACTCTCCCGCGCCAGCCACTGAAGCAATAACCTGCTCATTCACACACCCACGCACGGGCAGACCTGGCGCAAGGCCTGGACAGCTATTCCAGAAGCATGCAGTCAACAGATAGATAAAAGGATCCTGGCACTGGTTCCTCTAGGATGGCTGTATCCTCGGCAATGACTTCATTTATGACCTCTTAAAATGAGTTAAAGAGACAAATTAGCCTGGCAATCAAATTCTTCTCTGATGGCAAGGAGAAAAGAGACAAGTCAGTGCAAACAAGTGTGTCTGTTTACCTGTCGTTTTCCTGCATATCTGTGCAAACTTTGTATTTCTGCTATCTCCTCACACAAGACTGAAAGCCAGAGGCCTAGGCAGCAGCCTCTGGGGTATAATTCATAGGATCATAGAATAGTTGGGGTTGGAAGGGACCTTTAAAGGTCATCTAGTCCAGCCTCCCTGCAATAAGCAGGGATATCTTCAACTAGATCAGGTTGCTCAGATGCCTGTCCAATCTGACCTTGAATGTTTCCAGGGATGGGGCATCTACCAGCTCTCTGGGAAACCTGTTCAGTGTGTCACCACCCTCATTGTAAAAAATTTCTTACTTATGTCCAGTCTGAATCTACCCTACCCTCTTTTAGTTTAAAACCATTTACCCCTTGTAAAACCATTACTCAGCATGCAGTTCAACATGGCCATGGGTTCTGCAGATGGGTTGAGGCAATCCCATGCACAAATACAGGCTAGGTGGAAAATGGATTGAAAGCAGCTATGCCAAGAAGGAATTGGGGGTGTTGGTGGACAAGAAGCTCAACATGACCCATCAATCCGTACTTGGAGCCCAGAAAGCCGATAGCATCCTGGGCTGCATCAAAAGAAGTGTGACCAGCAGGTTGAGGGCAGGTGATTCTCTCTCCTCACTCTTGTGACACCCCATCTAGAGTACTGTGTTCAGCTCTGGGGCCGCCAGAGCTGAACATAAGGACATGGACCTGTTGGAGCAAGTCCAGAGGAGGGCCACAAAGATGATCAGGGGGCTGGAGTACCTCTCCTATGAAGACAGACTGAATGAGTTGGAGTTGTTCAACCTGGAAGGAGAAGGCTCTGAGGAGACCTTAGAATGGCCTTCCAGTATCTGAAAGGGGCCTACAAGAAATCTAGAGAGGGACTGTTTACAAGGGCATGTAGTGATAGGACAAGGGTTAATGCCTTTATATTAAAAGAGGGTAGATTTATATTAAATATGAAGAAATTCTTCCCTGTGAGGGTGGTGAGGCACTGGAACAGGTTGCCCAGAGAAGCTGTGGATGCCCCCTCCCTGGAAGTGTTCGAGGCCAGGCTGGATGGTGCTTTGGGCAACCTGGTCTAGTGGAGGGTGTCCCTGCCCATGGCAGGGGGGTTACAANTAGTGATAGGACAAGGGTTAATGCCTTTATATTAAAAGAGGGTAGATTTATATTAAATATGAAGAAATTCTTCCCTGTGAGGGTGGTGAGGCACTGGAACAGGTTGCCCAGAGAAGCTGTGGATGCCCCCTCCCTGGAAGTGTTCGAGGCCAGGCTGGATGGTGCTTTGGGCAACCTGGTCTAGTGGAGGGTGTCCCTGCCCATGGCAGGGGGGTTACAACTAGATGGGCTTTAAGGTCTTTTCCAACCCAAAACATTCTGTGAGTCTGTGGTTCTATTGCTACAGGCCCTGCTAAAAAGTTTGTCCCCAACTTTCTTATAAGCTCCTTTTATGTACTGGAAGGCTGCAATAAAGTGTCCCTGGAGCCTTCTCTTCTCTGGGCTGAACAACTCCACCTTCATTAAAGATTATTCCCACCTTAGCTCTTTCTGGTTTATGCAAGAGTCTGTCCAGTATCTGGGGTATCAGACATCTAGGACTTCTCTCAGCTATGCACTTTGCACCTAAGGCAAAGGGAGGCTTGACAGTGACTCACTGTGCCCAGCCTGCCCACGTGTGGGACGCTCCGATAACCCAGCAACCAGTCTAACTTGCTTTCCATCTCTGGTATGCTCAACTGCACAAAAGAAGTGCAATGAGACTAAAAGCTGGGTCTCAAGTTTTCAACGCTTTTGCTCTACTCTTCTTCATTCAAGAATTTCGTAGCCATGACAGTATAGCTGATGCCTAGACATCACTTTAAATGTTTCAAAGTTCAATGTTTAGAAGCATTAGACAGATTATCTCCCAGTACAATGGGGAGATCTAGGACTGAATGTTTAGGTAGACCCTTACTTCTTTTGGGTACGGAATGACCAAAGCTCTCAATTACAGTAAAGTGTCATGAATACCTGAGCTTCTGAAACATGTGACATTTCAGGTGGATCTCTAATACCTCCTAATAAGTGTTTTTAAACCAGGCAACCTCACAGACCCAGAGTTGATGCATCTGGAGCTTAACAGGTTGGGCAAGTGTCCATACACGTACACAATGCTGCCACACAGCATTTGTGCATTTGTTTTATTTGACAGGCTATCCACATCAACACTGTATAGATTATTTTGCTAGCATAATCACAAAGAGCACAATTTCATCTGCCTTTTGATCAGCTAACTTCCTTGCTCTTTGGAGACATAAATGACACTGAAACAGAGAACACAGCGAACTTCTGCAGCTGCTGCAAGCATGGTAGTAATATTTACAGCGTATTTCCTTTGCACAATTGTTATTTCATTTAGCAGGAATCTACATCAAAAGAAAGAAAACAAGAACATATTCTACTGCCCTGAAGTCAACAACCTCCCATTCCTCAAATCAGCATCTGAGATATGCATGTCTGGCTTACAATGTCAATTGAACGTCATTGCTCAGTGTTTTCCTTTTCAACTGACACCACAAAAGCTGATGCATATTGTCAGAAAGTACTGTTTAATTGAACAACAGTGACAGGAAAAGCCACCTACAAATGCAATGCTTAATAAAATTACAAGCATAGAAATTGTACTCCCTCACACACCTTAGAGATCAGCCATGATGGAGCTCTTACTACAATATTAAAAGCATTTTAGACATTATTGTATTTTTACTTCTCCATTAAGTAAAATAAGATACCACAGTAACAAGTGTCCTTTAGAGGGATTTCAGAAAAAGGCTTTAAAAGAAAAAGAAAGCTATAAAAGCAGATAGATGTTCACCAAAAAGACCATCAATAAGAACTCTGCCACACACAGCTGAAATTTATCTTGTGCCTTCCTGGAAAGGAAGCACTTTTCCAGGTCCTGTCTCACACACCTCTGCTGCACAAGGCAAGACCTACCAGAAGTGCTGCTGATCCAGAGCTGAATTTTGCCCATCCTAGGCCTGAGGCATTGTAATTCTGGAGGGACAGACAGACAGACAGACATGAGTTGCAGGATCTGTCTGAAGTTGTCTGGGGGGTTGGAACTCCTGCAACAGTCCTGCGAGAGGTAGACTGGAAGAAAGAGTTCAGAGAAGACTGTGACAAGAAGGACGATTAATGCCCTTCATTGCCTGACTGGCATTTTTCTCAGAGGGCTTTTCTGTCATGTTTCCAGCAGAAAATACTCAAACTGGAAATTGCCAGAGACACAAGAAGGGTTTGCAGAAGTGAGCTTGTGAGACTGAGGCAAAGAGGAGAAATAGGGCAGGAAGAAGGAGAGAGTAACAACATATGGAAATGCAATAAATAAGATGGGAAAGGTCAACTGGGGGAAGAGAACGTGCTCAAACACCAGGTCATTTGGTTTAACTGAACCAAGTTTCTGTCTCACTGGAGATGCCTGAGACTCCCATGGACTTTATGGCACAGTAAGAGCATAGCCAATTAAAGAGTGTATTAGCTGATCATTTGCTAACCATCCCACCTTTCTGAGACATTATTTGAGATCAGGTTATCTGTAAAAGTGAATACCAGCAGCTGTCTGCTTTTTTCACCACCCTGTAGCTCCCTTTCTTCTATGTACTAGCCCAGCACCTTAAGTTTCTGGTAATTGAGAGGGTTTTTTCCTTGCTTTGACCTTCACAGTAGAAGAACCAGAAAGCTCTTCTATTTCAGCAGTGCAAAGATGTAAGAAAATGCAAGTTGCACAAGAAATCTAGATAGCCAAATACTATTTCCTGTTCAAGTATCCCAGTGATTCTCTACCTTTGTAACACACGTATTTGCATCTTACCAAAAATCTCAACACATATCTACTACTTTTGCATAATTCCCAACTGCTACAATATCCAACACCTTCATTTGGTTGAGTTTTATCTTCAGAAACTTCTCAAAGGTCTCTGCTTCACAGTAATTGAAAAGAATCACAGACAGTTGTCAGATCCACATTGCATGTCAGTGTACAATAACAGTGGAAGTAAGTAGTCAAAGACCCAAAAGCTTACCATCTAAGCAAACTGGCAGATATCCAGGCAAAATGAGGCCTAACTGCAAAAGATTGTGCAAGATAGAGTTCAACGAGATGCATCAGATCAAACTTTTGGGGTCTTTGGAAAAAAAAAATGCAATTCTGTGCATTTCAGCAGGTGGAGTAATGCTATATTTTTTTAAAAAAAGGAAATTTCCCTTGTAGTTTAGCTTTCTGAAGTGTCTATGTGATAAGGTTAATGCCACAAAAATACAGGAAGTGGTTAGTCTTTAAAAGTCTTTATTTCACAGCACGCATCATGCTGCAAGTGAAACTAGTCTTCTACTTAGGAAGCCACTTTTATTTTCCACACAACTTTCTGGTATGAAGCAAAGTTACACAGGTCTACAGTCTGTCTCCATTAAGACTTGCCTGTTTCTCACTTTACTTCTTCTCCTAAGAAGCTATTGCTACTGTAAAGAATGTTATCATCAAAAATGAAACTGCAATTTTACTATCATAATAAAAACAAACAGAAATCCATAAAGAAACAGAATTGACTACCTCAGAACATGCTAACTACATGAACTAGATTATAGAGTATAGAGGGTCAACAAAGTCTTTTTTTTCCCACAATATTTTAAAAAAAGCATCCTAGTCTTCTTCAATATTCTTGCTCCATTGCTGTTAACAGAGTGTTGATATTTTTCCTTTAATTATGAGATTAATATTAGGACATCAACACATCAGAAGTCAATGAAATGAAAATAATAAATTAATTTGGAATTGTTATAAAAGGAATGAATAGTTTGAGTTTGGGCATTAGATATGTATACACTTAAATAATAAGCTGCTTCATCTCTGTATGAAGTCAGTGAGCATATTTTGGTACACAGTAACTCTGGAAACAAAGCCACTTAATTTACAGGGATTTAGATAATGAACTTTAGATGAAAAACTTCAGCTGCAAAACCCTTTCTCATTAAAGTACATGTTTAAATTAAACTTGAGTGCATAATGTTTAACACACAGAAGAAGTATCTAAGGCTTGTACTTCATTATGTGCATTCAGAATCAGTAATAAACAAAATTAGCCTAATCCTATAACAAAGATATTGGCTTTGGTACCACAAGTCCCTTAAAAATAATTTATAGCACTATAACTTCAGTGGAGTTATTGCAGATTTATTCCAGTGTAGCTAAGAGATAATGTGCAGCGCTAGTAGAAGTAAAAATCCTGAGACGGAAACACTTTGGAAGTGCTCTGAAGTGCAAAGTCTTCAGCGAGTGCTTTGTCCCTCTGGGGTGCTTTCCCCTTCCACCTGCCCCCATGCATCCCTGCCTCATTTTCCTGCTCCCACTCCAAGGCCAAAGAGATGAAGACTTCACGGGAGTGCTGTAAGGGCACAGGGAGCACTGTCCCCCTCTAATGTAATTGTCACTGTCATCGCCCTGACCGAAAGTTTGACATTGCAATCCCCACTTTTCCAGAGAGGAGGCTAAAAAGGCAGAGATCCAGTACCTCGATCCTGTAGATATAGTACAGCCTAAATCACAAAATACAATATAGATCATAAAGGACAATATATGGAATGGAACATAAAGGCATTAGTTATTAGCAGCTGATGGCTTAACTAAAGGTGTCGATGCAGACATCCACTGAGGGACCATAAACCTAATTTCTCAGGCACTGATGCTTTTACTCTGGTAATAATTTATTCTTTTATCTAAAACAAATTCCGTAGTATGTTACTAATTGACAATAATGTGTTTTAATATAAGTGTTGTACAAGAAAGGTGAATTAATGTTGCCTCAGCAATATTAACAATTGGCATCCTGTTATAAATGTACAATCCTGAAGATTTGTATGTGCCGTATTAGCAGACAGTTGAAGGGATTTTTCCCTTACTATGCTGTAGCATATGAATTTGAAGTAAGACTTTTCTCATTCAGCTCCTTGGAAATTTCTGTAGTGCATTATCGACCTTTCAGCTTAACATAACCAAAGTTCCCAATCACAAAACTTTCTTAAACGGTAGGCAAAGAGATATCAACTTGTGCCTTCACTGAATGTACATTTCTAAATGACAGATAGCAGTGATGCCAATCCCAGTGCAAGGCCATGTGGACTGCACAGCACTCTTGTTGTTTGATCTTTCCCCCTGACTTCAGGCAATACTGATTTCAAGGGTTACTTTACACCACCTAAAAATAGTAAAAATTAAATCAGTATTTACTACAAACTTGCAAGCATTGTGACAGTTTTAGATCACATGTCTTTCTTCAATGTCAACATATCAAAAAGAAATCAAGCTTTCTTCTAAAGCTTTTTAATGTGGATAAAGCTAGGAGAAATTGAATTTAAATGCTCCTAGTGGTAGTATACTATGTAGGTGTGAAGGTCTGTTTTTATTGTAGGTCCTAACATAGGAAAATCTGTAATTTTTAAGCATCCCTTGTTTCTACCTTAAGTCCCATTTTACAGCAAAAATGTACAAATGTGCAGTTTGGGAAGGGTCATGTAGCAGTTCTTACAACTATGTCCATCTATGAAGACAACACTTTTTATGTGGGGATATTATTTATATCTGAAGTATTTGGAATCAGACATCGTTTATCAAAATTATTGGGATTTGCAGTATCCCTTTTCCTTTGGCTTCAGATCCTGGGGGGAAAAAAAAAAAAAAAGAAAGAAAAAAAATGTATGTGGGAGCATGCAGTTCGTTAGCAGCATGGCAAGGACCTGGCTGCACTGCAAGACTTTGTCTACATGCATCTGTTTTCATGGAAGTGATGATTTAACAGAGGGATTTTTTTTTTTTTTCACCTAAACTGCAGTTCTTTCTTAACTATGTCAGATCTGTATGCAAATGTAGCCATGGAAAATGGGTGGATGCGCAGGAAGTCCTTTTCCAATGAGGCAACACAGCCGCATGCCCGGTTAGAAACTCCCTTTTATGGTCAGATGCACCATCACCTGCAAGGCGCCCGCTTGTGAAACGTACCAGGGGAAAGGCACAAGCTCAGAGACGTTCAGATGTGCTAGTAAGCCTGCTACGTTGGAGGAGCCTCTTCCCCGACTGCAAAGCTGTGCCTCTCTAAAGTAAGAAAGAAAATAATTCGTGAGGTAGAAGAGACTGTGCAGGAGGATGTGCATGCAGCCTCGCAGTCCAACAATCAGTGCTTTCTCCACAGACAGGGGAATCCTGGGTTTTGCTCCCAGCTCCTGTGCTGATCACGGATTGTGCTAAAGCATAGCAATGAATCCTGGAGACCCGGGATCTTCCCTTCCCTCTCCTAAGAGGTATGAAAACCTGCATCACAGCACTCAGCCCCTGCACTTCACCAGACCAAAGGAGGCTTCCCTGGGGAGAAATTACCTTTTGACATCGATTTGAACATTGATCTCTTCTTCTAACTGCTCAGCTATGCTCACTGGTACATTTAAGTCTTTTCTGTCCTGCAGGACAAACCTTCAAACATTTTACTCTAACCTTTAGCCTTTACTTCAGTTCTTCCTCATCAACATTTGTCAGCCAGACCTGTTCCACCAGCCAGCCTAGGATACACATCCCCACTCAGAGAGCTTGGGAGACTTATTCTGCATACATGATTTGGCTGTAAAATAAACCTGAATATTATTCCTTACTGAGGGACTCTACTCCACAGAACTATTTAAAAATGTAGCTGCTGTTATTTCTAATGACTGTTGTTTCTTAATATGAAGAGTTGGCCTAAGTACAGCTTAAAAGCTTTTGTCATCCTTTTAATAGCTTGGTTTCAGTATTAAAAACTACCCCTCTGGTATTACGATGGATCCAACCAGTGTGACAGGTTCCTGTGCAGGTTCATCTAACTTGTAATTCTTGTTCCTTTTCCTGGGTTTGCTCAGTTGCACTTTCCCTGCTCCCTGAGGGAACCAAGGAGTTTGCAGCTCTTTGAGTCATCAATAAGTAATGGTGGTGATTTCTGGAGAGCTACATCTTGCCACTCACTGCCATTGTGCTGGCGTGAAGATCTGGGAGTGGAAGAGTTAATCTGACCGACGGCATGTCCTTGGGGATCCAATCTCAGAGAGTATGAGACACCAACATGGTATTTGGCTATTCTTGCTCTTCTTCATTCCACTCCCAAATTTCAAACTCAAAGGAACTCAAAATCTCAAAACAAAATTATCCATTTTACTTTAAAACCACAGACAGATTCTCATGAACAACGTTGAAGCACAGAGCTAACATCCTTGCTGTTTGGGGATTGCTAGCATGTAAGGTGGGGTGGTTTTGGTTCTGATGCCTTTTTCTAGATTAGCATGAGTCAACATCCCAGATGCACAATGCCAGGATCAGCGAGAACACATTGTTAGTTCTAGATTCAATGTGTTATGTCCTTATCCCATAGTTTTTAATGATTTTCTGTACAAAATTTGACATAAGTCCACCCCATTCCGGCAGTAAGATTTTTCAGGGCCATGAAGACAATGCTGGCTGTTGGTAGCAGAAAGTGAAGCAGATGCCTAAACATAGATTTAGGGACTAACTGAAACATCCCTTTATATAATTTTCACCACATTGCTTAAAGTGCTTCCGGACAAAGATTTACATATAAAAGTTGTTGTCATTGTTGTTGTTACTGTTGTTGTTGTTGTTACTATTATTACTACTATTAGCATTATTATTATTAAAGACACAAGACTGTTGACTTCTCCTGCTGTGCACAAATCTGATTTACGAGGCTACGCAGTGGAATATATGATCACATCTGTTTTCTCCATTATAATATTGAAAAAGGATTCTGCCATGTTATATGTTGAAAATACGTTGCACTGTATTGCCATACTCACAAAGACAGCAGAATAAAAAACTCTGAAAATGCTGTTGTCACATTTTGTGATTTCTTTTAAATAGCTGCTTTTTATTTCTGGCTGATGTAAATGTTTATCATGATCTAAAATACCTGCTATGACTCATTATCTTCCATGGGCCTGAAACAGAAATTACGTTGGTGAAGACAGCTGTCATTTAATTAATTCCTAAAATAAATTAAGATTCACTTAAAAAAAAAAAAAAAGCTACCTCATCTGCTAGAAACAGTGTCAATCATCCTTCAACTTAATGCATTACCTTTTTACTTAGCACGAATAGCTGAGATTTCAAAGCATTTGTTTCATCCACATAAGACTGAATGTTTCAAAAAACTTTGGCAGAGAGGAAGGTGTTCTCATGGTTCAGAGTCTGTAATGCTGGAAGGTCCAGACCACAGAACCTTTTCAGCCTCATCCAGAGCAGGTGGTTTTAACTACAGGATTTCAAACTACATGTTGGGAGTGCCCTACAGACCAGAAGGTCTGCAGTCACTCTCCTTTTCCACCATCAGTTAAAACCATGGAAATTACGCAGAAATTTTTTACAGCAAAAATTTTCCAACTAAATTGGGGTAAAGAAGGGGAAAAGGAGGAAAAAAAAAAAAAAAAAAAAAGAGAGAAATTAATTTAGGGGACATTCAGACACAAAATTTTTACAAAATTGCAGTAAACTCATCTCAAAGCAAGAGAAAGTGGAATTCTCTTACATCAGTTAACAGGAAGAGCAACATTTTTGTGTACAAGTTCTGAGCTAAATTTTGAACATAAAACAACTGTAAGTAAATAAGGGGGCGTGTGGTGCTCCCTAAACACCCAAAAAGAAAGACAGTCCTCTTGTCAGCTTCATGTTGTTAGTGGTAACAGTTCTCAAGTCCCGATATATGTTATTATTATCAGCATTGCTATTTTTACTATGAATCTCAGGTATGTACATCAATCTCATCACTTCTGAGGCCAATATAAGTGACAGAAATTGGCAAGAACAGTATTAGTTTGGGGAAAGCAACAATATTTTTTTCTTTAAAAAAATTCTTAACTGTTGCTCTCTTCCAAGCTGATCTCTAGTTATTCCTTGAAAATTAAATTACTGTCAATTGCTTTACAGTATATAAAACAGAAGTATCTTATAGTACATTTAGCTCAAAGCATATTGATTTTGCACGTGCAAAAATGCATATTGTCTACCATAATGACTCTGTACACAAATGAATTACAAGCAGATGAATTCATTCCTACATGGTTCATTACAAGCAACATTCTTCATTCTTACATGGTTCTGTAATATGTTATATTTATTATGCACTAAAAAGTACTAGTAGATAGAAAATAAAGCATTTCTGCTGTATTGATTCTTAGTGACTGCAACTGAAATATTCTCTGAATCTGAAAAACTAGAATGCAAATAGCTGTGTATAGATCAAGCCTACAGAGCAATAGATTTTCAGCACAAGCCAATAGCACATGGAGAACAGATAAATAAATCTGGTATAAAACTGAAGACTTCTTGGACACTGCTCACCATTAGCAAACATTACCCACTTGGGTGTCCTTAGAAACTGCAACATACAAGAAGCATCCAGACTTTTACAACTGGCATTATTCTTGTGTTTGAATAAACATTTCCTTTTCTAACCGCAGTCCATTCATTTATTTGCTTGTGCTCTTATTTCCTTTGGAATCTCTAACTGTTATGGAAAAATCCACAGCCAAAAGGGAGGCATGAGGAAAAAATGACAAAGTTTCCACATAGAGCTCTGTCACTGGTATGGCATGTTGCAAACCTGTGGGTCTCCCTAGATCTACCACTGTCAGCAATATCAGCACTATCTGCGCTATTTGCAGCATGCTGATCAGTATCTCATCGCTAAAGGAAATATTTTTAAAGAGGTAAAGTAGAGTCAAGATCAGCTCTAGTATCAACTTCTTTGCAGTCAAGCCATAAAATTTGGAGGCTTTTTCTCCCTCTTTCCCTAATCAGATGTACCTCCCTTTCTTCCAGTTTTCATTGAAAGTCTTTGGAATTAAGTTTATGGGGGAAAGAAAGTGAATTTGCGATTAGCCCTGGAAAGAGACAATCTAGGATTTTCCAAATCTCCCTGGCAGAGATACACTAGAAAGACTTTCTTGGGAGTTCCTTGGCAAATGCAGGGTTGGGAGGTTACTTCTCAAGGGAATTCACCTCATCTCATCACATTTTGTAAACTCATCTCAAATACTTGCAAAGAGTAAATGTGTTTTGAAATGGTAATAATAATGTGGACTTTATTTGTATATATGTGTTTGTGTGTTTCATATGTTTTCTCATAGGAAGAAAAAAACGCTTTCTCCAGCTTTCTCAAAACAATCTTCATCTTTTTCCCATGCATCACATCCTAAAAACAGCACAATGTGCTGAACAATTACCTCACTTAGAAAAGTTCTCAAGAAGATAATAGAAATGCTTTTAATGCAATTTGGCTTCCCAAAGGATATTTCTACATGGATAGATGCTTTCTGAGGCAGGCTGGCCTTGAAACCAGATGCATCAGAAGCATCTAGAAAAGATGCTCCTCCCTAGACTGAGGTCCATTATGCTGTCTCCTGCTCTCTGCACATGGAATGTGCAGCATCATGGTCCAAGCAAAAATTTTTACAATCTTTGCTATTGTTTTAGCACACTATATTTTTATTGTTTTACTTGTAAAGTGCAAGGCAATGAGACTCCTCGAAAATGTCTTGTGGAAGTTTTACTCTCGGTACCAGTTATTATTGTTGCTCCAAAGACTGTGATTATCATAATGCACTGAAAACAGTAGCACTGTTAGGAAAATTGTTATTAAGATGTCCAGTGTGATTTTCATAGCGTGAGGATCAAAGCCCATGCAGAAGGACAGATACCTAAAACTGAGAAATCTTAGAAGAAATGTGTCAAGGGTCTGTATTTCAAAATATTTGTCTTACTATGCTTTAGCACTTACATAGATCCCCCAGAAGGACATTACAAATTTATTTTCTTTTGATGGATAGCACAGATTCTGGTGAAGAAGATGTGAAGGTGGTGGCTCCACTGTGATCTGAAGCAGAAGAGGCTTGTCACAGAGAGAGAGAGATATGTACTACAGCAGAAAAACACTCCTTGTTGAAAAGGAAACTCAAAGCTTTTTGAAAGTTTCTCACATGTCTAGTTAGAGTGTTTTTTCATATTCTCAGTGCTAAACCTGGAAGGAATATTCCTCCAAGTCCAGCTGGCAGCAGGGGAGAAGGCAGTGATGCATTATTCTGTAGCAGTGGACTTGCTCATTTTCTAGGCTCCTGTGGGCATTTTCACCTAACAAACCCTTTGCTGTTGCAGGACTGGGAATACTAGCTTGGCAGTTATCTTTCCTTCTCTCCTCCTTTGACCAGTTGCTTTGTTGTGACTTTTGGAGGTTAGTACTAAAGGTCTTGACTTGTTAAAAGGCTTCAGAAAATGTTTTGTGAATAATGGGCTGCAGAAGGCTGTGACGCACAAGAAACTTTTCCGATGTTTGCATGCAAGGCATGGACTCTTTCGCTGCTGGAGTCTCTTCCAGTCTGATGCTACTATTCCAACTGGGACACTGTTAAACAAAGGCTTGTTCTTGTCTGCACTAAATGCTCACTCGTATTAATGTCTTATTAATTGGAATTAGTTAGCTTTGCAATTCGAAGCCTTTTGGCTACATAGACAAATTCCCAGTGGCTGGAGGAGGCAGACGTATGCTCTGAGGTCTGCAGTCCCTAGAAAATGGCACACTTCAGAAAATGGCATGCTTGCTGTGAAGGAAACACCAACGATTTTCATCTGCAGTTTGTGTATCTTTTCTCAAGTATGATGAAAAGAAATTTGAGTCATAGGTTTTGCCCTTTGAACCCAAACTTGCCTTTTTATTTACTGTTTATGACTATCTGAAATCTTAGTTATCTTGCTCTACAAAGAACAATTTATGCAGCCCTTAGAAAGACCTATTGTTCAGGAGTTAGTGACAGTGTTCCCTGTGACTGCCAGAACAACATGAAATGTTTTACCCACAGAAGTTTTATTACCAGTAAGACAAAAGCACAACAGTGTCATCAAACAGATGGATCAAGTGCAACTCACTTTAAATGAAAGTTTATAAACCAGGAAATCTGGGAGTTTTACGAGGCTAGGCTGTAAACGAATTTAGTAGAAAGATATATCAAAGTTTAAAGGTATAAAACATACACATGCCCATGATAGTCTTTAATTTCAGCTGACATCATTAGTATGTTTGTCATTGAATGCCAAGAAAAAGCAGCTTTCCCACTTGTCTCTGAAAAATTGTTACCATTACCATTGTATGATCTGGCAATGGTACATTAATGCAATGCGTGTATTTTTTGTCCTGAGTGGAGCAACAGTTAACTAGGTCTTTGGACTTGGAAATCTTACAGAACTTTCCAAATGCCAGTTAGTATCATCATACTCATAAAGTTGGGGAAATCTGAAGGTCAGAAAAGTGATGCCAAAAGAGGAGTAAATTTTCATTTTGATTCTCCTACGTGGGCTGCGTTTCCTTGCACATACTCCACATTGACTTTTATTTGCCATCCACATTAAGATGAGCAGAGGAGAGACAGGTGATTGGAATCTACACCCAGGGTGATTCACAACTTCTTGCCACATGAAAAGAGAAGTATGCACAGAGGAAGAAGAAATAAGGTTTTCCACTTACAATATTTCAAAGTTGTTGTTAAAAATGCAGGCACTTGAGTTTTAACTACTTTGTTAGAAGCTTAGTTCAGCTCATGCAAAAGTGAAAATCTGGATTATAAACACTCATGAACAGGCAGACATCCACAAGTAAATATTGAACAGCATGTTCAAAAGCTTCCTTTTTAAACAAAGTCACATGCAAAGCATTTTAAGAGAGGTGCCCGTCTTAAAGTTTTGAGTCAGAGCTACTGTTTTGCCCGTTGTTCCTGTGAGATCTTCATGAAGACAAATAATGTCAAACTGAATAGCACTTTCACTGCATTTAACTCCAATAAAAAACATTTCTGTTAGGATACCTAAAATGGTAACTGTTCTGAGGGCTCTCTTCTACCAATGTCTACAAAAGAAATCAGCAATAGAAAACTGTGTCTAAATTATAGATCTTTTCTGAATTAAAGTTGGACATATTTATATACATGCATCTTTAGAGATATCCTCAAAATGGATTTTACTTATTTATTCAGGTATTTGAAAGACCTAACTATCAGCAAAGGGTACTTAAATTGTAGTCTTATTTTATAACAAATCCTCTCTGGTGACCACAAAATAACATGTTGGGAATGACAGAATTTAAAAGTGTTGTTGGACAGTTGAGAGTTGGCAGAGTTCATCAAGTTTCAGGTGTGATGAATATGAACTGATGCTCTGACATTTTGCAGCTCAGAATCAGTGTCAGAAAACTCCACAGATCATCTTCTATCAGCTTACTTCAGGGCCAACTTATGGTGAAAACAATACAGAAAATGTTGTTTATGGATTTACCTTCAGCAACTGTAAGAGCTCATTTGTCAGGCTTCAGAGAAATCTGCAGGAGACAGCAGCACAGTATGCCAGCTTTCACAACAGTTGGCAGAAGCCAGGATATTCATCTGCTGTAAAAGCAGTTTTACGGAAATCCTACAAGTTGCTACTAACAAGTTTGATTACAATATGAAGTCACTGTGAGGTCAGTCATAATCGACAGCAAATCCTGCCTGTTACTAAGTCAAGGTAAATAGCAATAAACTGTGTCTATATTAGGCTTAATTTGAGGTTTAGCTAGTTAATCTTTCTCTAACCTCACACCACAGTCCTAAAATAGACTAACACCAAGTCTTTCAAAAACTTCCATACGGTTGTGACATACAAGCCAGTAATTTCACCTTGCTGGTACTCACATGCAAAACTTGCTCTTGTTCTTTGTTTCATGATAGCTAGTTACAATTAAAAAAAAAAAAACAAACAAAAAAAAATTAAAGAATCTTAATTTCTTTTGTTATGCCTTGCAGCTATCTTTTAGCCAAATTTCACAGTTTACAAAAATTAATGCAAGAAGACATTTCAAAATGCTAGAATACAACAAAAGAACAATATTGCATTTATAATTCTTTGTCTCACCTGGCTCTATCAGCTTACGAAAGTTTTCCAAGGCCTATGCTTTCTAGACTTGATTTAATAACCCTAAATATTTCAGGGCTGTCAACACTTCACTGGTGACTTATCTTGTTCATCTTGAATATCATGAAATTCCTTAAGGGTTACTGAGGGGCCACTCCAAGAGTCTTTCTGCTGCTACCCTGTTCTGCCAGGGCAGCCTTTGCAGTCTGACAGTGAGCAGTTTTGTCTTTTGGGGGAGTACACATTGCCAACATTGAAGCCACCCTAAATGTAAATCAAGCTAAAAAACCCCAAGAAATTAAGTAATGATTAATACCGAAAAGTGTCCATAAAAGTTTAAAAGCTTTTTTGAAGAAGAGGACATATATGAAAGTAATGTTTTTACTGAAAATAGATCTACCTTATCAGCAGCTTCTGTTAGGAATTGCTGCTTTTGTTTAAAAGGTAGAGCAATAAAATACCAGTGAAAATGTCTAGCAATAAAATACCATTGATATTGCTATTGACAATGTCCTATTTGCATATCTCTGAAAAGCTAAGCAGTCATTTCTTCAAAGATAGGAATGAAAAATACTATAAAGGGATTCCTGCAGTGAGAAAGCCCTGTACCTTTTCCCTGGCAGTTTGTATCTCACTACTACTGTCTGTAATATTTTATATTATCAAAAAGCCTAGAGGTATCAGATGAAATCCCTTGGCATTCACTGGCAATTCAAACAGAGAATAAGGGACAGTTCCCACCTCGAGGACCTGTCGATCTAAGCAGACAACATGGACAAAGGCTAGGGAGACAGGAGAGGTTATTATTACCAGGTTAAGGAGAAAGTCTATCTAAATATTTTTAGGCCCCCACACTTAATGTCCACCACTAGTTGGTGCAACTTACCTTGTCGTGGTGTGGTGGCTTGCGTGCCTTGTTGGGCCAGACTAAAATGTTGCACCCTGGCCCTCCAGGTTGGGGGTTTTGTTTTGGGCTAACAACCCAATCATGTAAAAAACAAAATCTGTTACAGAAATTGCAACAACACTATCCCACCGGGTTCGGTGGCATAGTGTTGTTGCAGACCTATGCTCCTCGAGGAGTAACAAGGACCAAACAACAACAAACTTTATGATAGATAACCTTCTTAGATTTGTGAATTCATGTCTGTGTATACCTGTCCACAAAAGCATGACCATAGGTGACTTGGCCAACGTTAGAGTGTCTATAGCAGAACCAGTTGTGGCACCTTGATTTTTACAGTGTCAGTCAGCCTGAATCATTTCATTGCCTTACTGTTTGTTGACATTGATATCCAGCAACCAAGAACTGTACATTTGTATCACAGTAACGTGTGCAAGTCCCGCCTATACCATATTTTCAGAGGAGCTTGCATATTTGCCTGTCCCCTAGCCCCGGCCAGGGTCACAGCACCCTAAAAATTCAGTTCTTTTTTTTACAGAAAAGTTGAAGACTCTCTGGGTGCTTTGATCTCGTGAAAATTTGGGTCTAGTTATGACTAGTTATTGATGGTTGGACTTGATGATGTTAGAGGTCTTTTCCAACTACTGACTCTATGATTCTATGATTCTGTGACTGTGAGAAATACTGAAATTCTAGTATTTCACACCTAAGACAACTGCCCTAGCAAGTGAGAGAGTTTAGGAGATGAGTGTGTTCACAGAGTGACTGGGAAGAAACTTGTGGGGATTAAAGAGGAATGGTGCAGGAGGCAAACCAGGAATACGACAGTTCATGGGCATTTCATTTGTACTTTGCTCTGGTTATAGACATGAAGGTAAATGAATTCAAAGCTGAAAGCCAGAGGATGGGCAAGAAAGCTAGCACCTTGGGTTTTGAAATGTTTTGAAAACCAAAATCATATTTGAAATCTGAATTTTCCAAGGGAGGAGTTTTTTAATAAGTATAAGTGGGATGATATTTTGCTTTGAAATTTTGATTTTTACAGGATATTTTACACCTAAATAATAAAAAATAACAAAGATCAGAGTGGTAGTTTTGGTGTGTATTTTCCTATTCTATTTATATTTTGTTGCTTTTTAAGAGATTCTCTGAACTTACAAACAAGCCTGTGAAGGAAGGAAAGCTATCTGAACTGTTTTGCTTTGCTGTTATATTTATCTCGTAACATTAACTGAAGCTCCCTCCTAACCTGCATAGCAGCATCTCCTGTAGCCTCAAGCAATGAAGCCTGCTACTCTGGTTTTCAAAGGTCATACTGAAGGATTTTATGTATTTGCTTTAATATGGGCCTTCCAACTCAGGCATTTAGGGAATGATGCTCAGAGGTCTTCCAGCAAAACTTTCACACCTTGGGAAGGGCTAGTGACGGAAAATAATGCTAGTGAGATTTACGTGCATGCTCCAGGCAGAAAACACACAGGTGCTAGATACAAAAACAACAAGGATCAAAATGTTGATGTGACAGAGGTGGAATTTAGGTACCTACACTCTATTGCAGTCCCAGTAAAACCCCTTTTCATCTGAAACAACAGCATAAATTGGTGCATATATTGTACGCAGCAGTGCACCATTTTTCGCCTAGAAAACCCCTGGTGGAAGTGTCCAGTGCCAAACAGGGGAGGTAAGGACTGCGCAGGTCTGCAGTGATCTCATGGTGGGGGAGGCAGGTGGTGATGCTCTGGTAATAGAGACACACAGGCCGTGCAATGCATGTGGTCTGCTGCTGCCCTTCTGCCTGACTTTCCAGTCCAGCAATGAACCAGGATGAAAAGGTTGCTACCTTTTGCAACTACCTTTCCTCACCTGTGCCAAAGGGAGAATGAGCACCCTCCTTCAAGCTCGGAGTTTCCCACTCAGGCACAGAAAACTAGAAGCCAGACCTTGCAACTTACGCATTTTGGTCATTGTAATTTCATCTAAGATCAAGACTTACACACAAAATGGGCGAGATCAGACCAACCTACAACTGCCCAAATAGGCAGCATTTGTGCATGCACTTCCAAGAAAGCATCCAGGCAGCATCCTTCCCAGCACTGGCTAGAAGCACTATACCTCACTAGGCAGCAGAATGAAGTACCAATGTAAGATAAGAAGCACTGTCTTTCTTGGGACCAGGTGTCTAACAATCTCCTGAACGCTGTCACGGGCAATGGTCCAGACAGATAAGTGCCAAAAAGTTGCTTTTTATAGAGCCTTGTGACTGGAATAAAAGCCATATATCACCATCCCTCAAAAAACCCCAAACAAAACACTCTACATCCTCAAGATCCTGAGTGATGGGAGGACCTTGAAACCAGTTCTGGCTTCAATACCATAGCTCCAAAGAGAAGATGAAGTGTAGAATTACTCCTGAAAATTAGATTTTAATTGGCAGTTGTCAGTGGTTAGTGTCGGTATATCACCCTTCAAATGCATGAGGCAGATGGCAGTCTGCATAGCCTTCCTTATAAACATTGTCTACTTTTTCAATCTTGCAGTGTTTACACTGAGCATCAGAAGGGGATGGTCTTCTAACGTCTTGTCCATTGTTTCTGCAGTCTTGATCCCTATGCCATTTGTTGCCCTGATAGTTATGTAGCATTACAATGGACCCACTGCAAATGGTTTGATATGACATGCCCCAGCCACACCAATTTCTTGCAAATTCTGAAATGTGCTGTTCCCAGGAATCTCTGGGGGAACATGTTGTTATCATCACATGACAGGACTCTTCAGAGAGGTAACAGACTGTAGCCTGATTTCAGGGAGCACAGATTCACTGCAAACTGACATTTTGCATAAGGCCACTGCAGGAGGTCTGAAGCAAGTGACATTGGGACAGCTTAGGCCTCCAAATTTAAGGAGCAATCAGCAATCTTGCATATAGATAAGACTAGAGAACACAGGAGAACTCAAGGGCATTGCAATGCAGCCTGCATTTCTGCTATTCCATGCAGAAAAGCCACCACAGGCCCTGAAAGCTATTTTGCCATATTGCCAAATAGCCCTTTTTCCAGTAAAGCTAATTAGTTTGGATCCAGCGTGATGCAGACTTGGCTATACTTTCCAGTTGTTGGACTGGATTCTTTTCCTGCTCCCTTGTAACTCCATGCACCGGGTTGTACCATAGACTTCACATAGCCAAAGAATCCTCCTCTCTCTCAGGCGAGGCCTCTGTTACAACAACCTTGATGCCCTCACAGAGGCTGCCAACAGATAAGTAAGGGTGAGACCATTCATGATTCATGTGTAAACCTTCCCACGATCACCTTATAAAGCAAGAGGATTAAGAACAGGAACCCTGTGACTCCATGAATCCAGTTCTGGTACGCATTCCCAATATTCTTGTTTGCAATGCTGCTCGGTGTTCTTCCTACATGCTACATCCATCCCACACTGCTGTCAGCAGATTAAAGAAAATTTTATTGCCAATTAAGTGTTAATAATGGCCTGAGCCAGGTACAGTGTCAGTACCTATTGTGCCAAATTGACATACTTCTGCCAGTATACGTACACATGTCTGCAAGTGTGCATGCTATTCTAGGGTGTGGGCTAATGTTGAAGATGGTGTCACACACCCAAAGTACTTTCTATTTGTCATTTAACTGGAATTTCAACTACGATTGCAGAGCATGGAAGACCAAGTAGTAATAAAAACAAAACAACGACAACAAAAAATGCCAGAAACAGCTGAGTCACCAGCAAACATCTCCATGCAGAGTTTTCCCTCATTCTGAGACTCTCAAGTAAAAAGAGCATATTTACCTAAAAGAATGCCTGGACTCAATTCTTCACAATATTTTATTCTTGATTATTGCTATACTATCAACAGAGCTTTTCTTTCAAAGAAAAGATGGTCTCCAAACATTTACAATTCATTTAAGCTCAAAATGCAAGCACAATGTGCAGTGAAAGGCTTCAATGCCAAAATAAAAGCTGGGAAGAACTGAAGCAGTAACCCCA
>VXBL01009973.1:0-20196 GCA_013400195.1 Aramus guarauna
GTGGAAGAAGGAGAGGGAGAAGAGGAAGTGGAGGAAGAAGAGGGAGAAGAAGGAGTGGAGGAAGAAGAGGGAGAGGAAGAAGAGGGAGAAGAGGAAGAGGGAGGGGAGGAACAAGAAGGGGAAGAGGGAGGGGAGGAACAAGAAGGGGAAGAGGGAGAAGAAGAAAAAGGGGAAGAGGGAGAGGAGGAACAAGAAGAGGAAGAGGGAGAAGAGGAGGAAGGGGATGTGGGAGAGGAGGAAGAAGAGGATGAAGGAGAAGAGGAAGAAGAAGAAGAAGAGGAAAAAGCAAAAGGTAAAAGAAAACCTGATAGTAATAAGCTTCCACAAAAGAAAAGCAAAACCAGGAAGCCAGGGAAGATGGAAAGTACTGCTTTACCAAACAGCTCTAAACAAAAAATGAAATCCAAACAACGTGTAGCAAATGGTTTACATAATTCAGAACAATTTTGGAACAATGTACTACCTCATTATTTAACACTAAAGTAGCATAGACTACTGGAGATGCATTTTAAGCCTATTAAGGAAACTTTTGAATTATGGCGGATTGATTTTTATTACTTAATTTTTTTAATGTAGTAAAAATGTATTATTATGCATATACTTTAAGTGCCAATTTCTTGAAAAAGACTGAAGGAAATGTTTAGATTTGGGAAGCTTTTATATAAATTGTTGTTAAAGTCATTTACACAATCATCTTTATCATGTATGACACAGATTTAAAAAAATAATTGCTGAGGTGGCAAAATATGTTTGCCTGTTAATTAAGTTATAATTTCATGCTGACAACATGAATTATACATTGTAACAGTGTAATCTTCTTTGCCTTTGAATCAGATTTCTTAAGGTAATGCATCAGTTTTAGTTGCAGGATAGCTTACTTGTTAATGTGCCTTATTATCATGGTTTAACCCCAGATGGCAACTAAGATCCACACAGCTACTCTTTCAATCTTCCCTACCAAGGGGACAGGCAAGAGAATTGAAAGGATAAAAGTGAGAAAACTCGTGGGTTGAGATAAAGGCAGTTTAATAGGTAAAGCAAAGGCCACATGCANTGAAAGGAGTGTCAGTAAATCATCAAAGATACAAATTTTTAAATTTTAGTATCACTCTGTATTCATTGCCTCTACTTTCCTTCTGTTCATACATATACTGGTAAATGAGTACTCAGCGTAAACTGAAGAAAGGACAAGTTGCCAAATTTACATGGGTCAGCAGATGGGAGGTTAATGGCAGTACAAGCGTGGGTAAGTGGTGGCCTGGGCTTTTTTGAAGGCCTTAAGGTTGACTTGTTATTTTGGTGTCAGCACGCAGTTATGTGCAAAAAGGGCAATACAAGTCTCAGACTCTGGCCTAGATCGTATTAGAGTCAGAATGCATCTGTTTAGGGATAATTTTTGACTATCACATTTAGTGACTATACATAATTAAGAATTTGAAAATACACACTTGTAAAACATTATTTACTTGTGTATACTGTGCAGTAAACAAAAGATTCAATATCTGCCTACAAAAGACTACATTACATTAGTCATCTAAGTTTCTCAAGGAGGGGAATATTCTTGGTTGTGGTATGAAGTGTATATGTTTTCAGCATCAAAGCCTCAGCTTCTCTTCATTGGAGAAGTGTTTTTCCCTCCTAAAGATCACATCTGTGATCTCCAAAAAGAGGATGATATAATAAACCAAGAGTCCAGATGGAATAGTAGAGAAAATGGCATGAAAGGCTGAATTCTTTTTGGAAAAGACGAAGTATGTTAATACTTCTGGAGTTTCCTTAAAATACACAAAAAAATCCTGCAAATTATTTTTGTGACTTTGTAAGATACTGCATTACTGTTTCAACTGTTAGTGGTCAAACTGGCAAAAGAAGGGATAGGAACTCACCATACAGCATTACTACTTACATACTGTGGGGTGGTCTGAGAAACTTTTGTAAACTGATCTCAGTATTGACATTCTCTAGAAAAATGACTGTTTAAATCCTACTTCAAAATGAGGACAGGAGGAGAAAGGAATCAAAATGAATAAATGTCATTCAATAAAAATGTGAATAGAATCAATACTTATGTTGGGATTTAAAAATATTTTTAATGTTGTTTTGTAAGATACTGGCATTAAACTGTCTTTGACACAATGTCTCCAGAATTTATTTTTGAAAAAGATGGTGGTAGATTAATAGTTTTTGCCAGTAGATTCTAGTCTAGTTCGATCCTTCTTACCTCAGTCACCCCTTCCATATACTGCATGTGAAGGTAAGATTAGTTTCAGTCACTTGCCATATGCCCTCACGGTAACAAAAAGTTAGTGCGGTGACAGTATTGTCTCCCTGTGAAATTTATTTCAAGCTCTGAGATTTTCTAGAATACATGGTCTTGACATCAGCATGTGTAAGTCTTTGGAAAAGGGTAAGTATCCTCATATTCTGATAGAGTGGAGTATTTTAACAGTTAATTGCAGAAAACAGCTCGCAATGGAGTCCTCAGTTATTTTGCAGAAGTGCTGCATTATCACTGAACTGCTGTGAAAATACTTGCTTTTGAAGTGGAGTTAAGCCGTGTTATTATATCTTTCTTAGGAAAGATTAGGATGTTGCTGTGATTAAACTTAGAGTAATATTGAAAAGTTTTTTTATAGGCCTAAAACTGTGTTTCTTGGATATGATGTCTACTTATTTGTGAGTCTAAAGTTCAGCTTTGGAAGAAAACTGTGATGTGAAAAAATCTGTTATTTCTTATGAAAGATATTCACTAGAGAGAGGGGGGAAAGGGAGAGGACTGAAGCAAGTGATTTCCAATTCCACATAGGAATGGGTCTCGTACTGTTTGGCTGTAGCTTTTAATCTAAATCCTTAGGCAAATGGGGGCCATTTGTTGTTCCTCTCTTAACGTGTGCTGATAGTATAAGGCTTCCCAGAAAAGTAAAGAAGGCAAGTTATGGGCATCTCCTCTTCTCTGTTTTGTCTGGATAAAAATTCATTGACTTAAGGACTGATTTTATATTGTTTTGTGGATCATTCCTGTGGTACGGGAAAAGCAGAGCATTACTCAAGCACTTCTAAGGGTTTTCCACAGAATCGTTACAGAAATTGTACACTCTGCCAATGTTTCTGGGCTTTGGGGGGGACTTTGGAACTCCATTAGCGTAACGAGTGGAATTTTATTTAGTTTGACTCATGCTGGTTTATGAAGTTTGGTACTTGTGGTTTTGTGGAAATTCAGTGTGTCCTTGGTATTTATTATGGGATACAAAAAGATTTATGTGCAGTACTTAAGCAACATGGCAGAAGTAATCCTGAACTAGTTTTTAGTAGAGAAAAAAAATCCTTCCATAGAGAGAGAAACAACAGATAACTGCTCAGACCAAAGGTCTGTCTAGTCCAATATCTTTTTTTCTACCAGCGGCTACTGGTGAATGCCTGGCAAAAAACCCCAAGATCAGAGCAAGCATGTAGTGCTACTTCTCCTGTGTAATCATTCGGTATACCAAATATATTCAGTATATTAATAATCTGTAGTTCAGAAGAGGTATCTATTGTATTTAATAGCCATTTTTTCCCATGAATTTCTTTCAATCAGTTTTTAACCCATTTAGCATCCAGTACATGTTTTGGCAAACAGTTCTTAGATGACTTTACACAATGTTTGAAGAAGTAACTCCTTTTTTTTGTCGTGACTCTGTCTTTTGGTACCTTCATTTGATATCTCTGTATTCTTGTATTAGAAAAAAGAGCATTTATTCCCTCTTCGTGATTTATTCCCTCATGACTGTCACAGGGAAAAAACTCTTCAGCTATGTGGTTTAATTCAAATCAAGATGGAGGTGGTTTATTGATTTATTAGTAACAGTTAACCAGCAATCAGCCAACTACTTGTTCACAATACGAGTGACATTACAGCAGGGAACAACAACACTAGACATCCATAAAATGTTAGTAAGCACCTGCAAATTTCTAAGCATCTGTTAATCTCAGAAGTTTGAATTCCCCTGCACACTCTCACATACATGTTCACAGAATTACTTAGGCACATATTGCCTTTTGTAGTAGGCATGAATTACAGGCACATATCTCATTTTGGGGGCCCAGGGTGCAAGTCTGCTCTTGGCACACACCTCCTGTTAGAGATGAGGGTGCTCTAGATTACTTTTGAATACGCTATAGCGCAGCTCTTCTTATATGTGCAAAATTTCAGCAGTTAAATTTTACCATTATATCTGAAAATATCAAACTATTTATTCAGATTATAGTTCCGTCTGCATAATTGATGCTGAATAACAAAAACGTCTTTTTCCAAACTACAGAAAATGTCTGGTTTTCTTTCACTATTTTTTGCCTGTGTCTTATCTGGATAGGTACATGGTTAGTCTTTAGAATGAGGCCTTTACAAATCATACAGAAATTTAGGTTTTATTTCCATTGCTTTTAGGTTTTTTCCCTAGCTTTTCTTAGCTTTAGCCATCTTTTAAGATAAATTTTAGCTTACTTTCCCCAAAGATGACACTACCTTCTAGGTCTTACCTCTCAGAATAGCAAACAGTCTTTTATTTTTATTAGTTGAATTTGTTGTGAGAATCTAGTCATTTGACAAAAGTATTGTTAAATACTCTAAAACAAATGAGAGTGATTAAAGGCAGTGCATCTTTTTTAATGCAAACTGAATTGTTTCTTAGTGCATATAGGCAGAATTTATGAACTGTGTACTCACCTGAACTTTTGTGTACTGTCTTACATTTTATAATGAGTATTGTGGGGGAGCAGAATCAAGCTCAGAAATAATAGGATCTTCAGACGAAAGAATGTTGTCAGATCCACACAAAGGCAAAAAAAAGAGCAACGTAAATGTAAAAGGGCAAAATCTCAACTAATTTCTAAATGTGCAATTCAAATAAATTACAGTGTTTACTACTAGGGCATTCCATGAGCAACTGAGCAAATATTTTGCTTGCACAAATGGCAAACCTATAGTTTTATCCTCAGTTAAGTTCTGAGTGTGTTCATGATCTGAAGCCGCTCACTGAGTTGTAGTCTGAGATCTGAGATACTAACATATTCATACGGTTTAATGGAGAGAAGAGAGGTTTGCTTTTGCATATTGAAAGGATTTCGGAGAGATAGCTTTGGCATCAGAAAATAGCACTGCTGAGAGCTACAGAGGCTTTATTTTTCTATTGCAAGAAGAAAAAGCAAGTACACTTAATCACTGTCTTTTTTAAGAATTTGTCATAGTGCCCAGTGCTTCCTTGCTTGGCAACCTCACGCTGTAATAATTTAAACAAATATTAATACTGTTATCTCAAAACCCCATACTTAGTTATGAAAATATGTATTATCAGGACCCTGAAATATCATGTGTAAAGATATTTACCATTCTGGCTTTCACAAATGTCCCAACATTGAAAAATCAAACATGACTCTCTGCTCTTTCTGTCTGAGGTGGGTTGCAGAGCAGTCTGCTGGAATGTCCCAGGTTCAATGTTATGAGTTTAGAGCTTTATAATTTCTCACATGCACCCCACTTTTCATAGAGAGCTGCATTTGTGGTTTGTGTGAACTGAAAAGTATTTGCGGTTTCATACTGAGAATGTGAGAGAGCGCTAAACAAAGGTAGCTCTAAGCAGAATTTTATATTAAATCCTTTATCTGCACCTATGTAAGGATGTTGATCACCGTAGTATTGAAGAGTAATATTTCCCAGTCCCTGTGTACCTATAATGATACAAGAGACTGTGCTGTGCTGTTCAACTGGAAACTCAACAATAATCACCCATCTAATACAAGTTTGGGATTGTGAGCCACCCTGGCAGAGGCTGGTTTTCTTACAGGAAGTTTAAAATACTTTCATTCTATCCAGCATCTAGCCAAGGCACAAAACAACTCTCATGATTAGAAACACAGCAGCAGAACTGCTGCAAAATTTAATCTATTTCAGTAGGTGCTTCACTGTCATCTCTGAGGAGAAAAAGAACACAGCAAAGCTGAATGTGTCCTGTATCAAGAGTCCCGAGAGAGGTTAAGCTGTGTTTTAAAGCTGGCCTTCCAGCGGCTGGGTAGAACTTTCACAAGCACCAGTATGATGTGGAGAACAATTGCATGGGGAAGCTGATGGGACTCGTGTTACTAAGTTGGGTGTGCCTTGAAAACTCTACCCATACCAGATGGGAATGGCTTTAAGGATTATTCACGGTCGTACAGAAATTGCGACTTTTACATGAGATGGTGGATCTCCCCTGAGCGACTCACGCTTGCAGGCCATGGAGATTTTTGCAGTGACTCGTGGGGCATCCTTTGCAGGAATGAACAGAGAAAAGAGAATCTTGAGCCTTCCTGCGTGTGGTGGTGCTACTGGTGAAAATTTGCCTTTGTCCGTATTCTTATCTAAGCACTGAATAATAACCAGCATGATTAAGGCAGGATTTTGAGAAAAAGCACAGGATTTTGGAGGGACATGCAGTACTCTAAGCTATGTAGCACAATAAAAGCAGAAAGCAGCGACCGTCCTCATTCACTTGCAAATATGTGGGAGCAGCATGACAAACTCCAGACACTAAAACTTTTTTCTATAAGAATTCGGAAAAAATGCACAAACTGCATCCAAGTGTGGGCTAATATTCCCAAGTTGGTTTTCCTCTGTCTGTGTTAGTATTAAGAATTCATTTAGTATGCAGCATAATATCTTCCAGAGACACAGTGAGTTTTTGAGATAACATCAACATATTTTGATTTGGAGTTGCTCATTATATTTCATCTGTTTTGCTTAAGTACCCAGGAGTTATTTTGGTATGCTATTTCCAAGTGACTATATTAAAGGGTATTTATGTTACTATATAAAATAGCTCTTAAGAGATTTTACTTGATGTAAACAGTCTCCAGCTTGTTTTGTGATTATTCACACAACACCTTAAAAATTCTTTCTAGTTCTACAGAGGGCTGCTTTTTTCCCCTTTTCACCTTGGAAATTGGTATTATTTATTTGTTCTCCGAAGAAATAAAACTTTTTGGAGAAGATAACAGTTTTGTATATGAAAGCTGTAGTACATCTGAGCTATTTCAGATATTGATTTATCTTGGGGAATAAATAATTTAAAAAAATGTTCTGAATTGCTGGAGAAAGAGAATCCTTTAGATAACTGTTTAAATTGGTTTTGTAGTGAATAGTCAAAATCTATAACAAACCAGAAAGAACAAATACAGTCTTTTTTATAATGTAGTTTTACATTAAAATTGTATACATCGTTAAGTAGTTATTTTTACTCAAACAAGAATGCAGAGATGTATCTTTCTCCAGGTACACCTACAGCAGCAAGCTGGGAAGCCACAGAATAATTACACCAACGCCAACTGAAATAGTCTTTCGGATAATCCCATCAAAAAGAGGACTGTCTATTACTGCATAATAAATGTCAGTGTACTATCTCAGAATGACACCTAAAGTCTTGATTAATAAATGTAAGATTAATTCTCTTAATGCAAAGTATGTGCACTTCCAGCCTGTGACAAAAGTGAGTGGAAACTCACAGGTCCTTGTGTTTAGCTTTTAGTAAATAAAATATGTTGCATAGCAAAGTATCAGCAGAAAAAAGCTTAGGAAACCAACAATGAAAAATGAGTCTGCTCAATCAGTTGCTAACAATGTTACTTACAGCTGTATTCACTATTTTATTCCATTTTTCTCAGAGTGACACCATCCTGTTGCAGGATACAATTGACGTATCACAAGTACTATTGTGGTAATTAGTCATCACATATTGAGTGTAATCCCTGTATCACTCTGTGGGCATCTACTACTTCAAAACATTTTCTTCCATCGTATTTACAAGAAGGCATAACTATCTTTAAAGCTCAATTCTTGTTTGACATGAAGCACGGAAACTCATGCGGGACATAAAAACGATTTCCACTTGTTTCACTGTCTGCACAGTGTGCCTGAAATTGAGTTCAGCCTTGCATTAGTGTTCCAGGATCCTTACATGACAGAAGCATTGAGGGACTGTTATAAGTGTCAGGTAATCCATGTCAAGTGATTTTGACCTAGAATTGTACAATTAGGAAACCAATATAACCTAGTGGAAATCTAGATGTTAACTTTTAGATGAGGTATGGTGACAAGCTTGTCTTTTTACTGAAAATTCTTCGGAATGTATTCAGCTGAACTCTCCTGTTTGTCTCCACAGCAATATATAAGGAGAGCCTGGTTTGGCTTGTTGGATGCTTCACTGCCTGTAATTGAAAGAATAAGGCTGTTCAATTTCTCATTTGAGTACTTTCATTTGAATACTTATGTCTTTGAATTTTGCCAGTCATCAAACCGGACAGCTCTTTCTTTAGTAATTATTAAAGTGAAAGACACTTCTCTAAGGTTTAGAGTAGCTGAGCTAATAACTTTTCTGTATTAATAGCTACAACATGAAAGCCCAGTTCAAATTCCTGGTGATGAATGGCTAGCACTATGTGGATTTTAAGATGTTAAGCTTTCACTGTAATTGCTAATTAAGAAACCACATGGTATGAATCTTAACTTTTCTAAAAGTTTTGTCAGGCAGTATTTCCAGTCACTTCACATGAGAGAACTTGACATCATACAAGATCAATACCAACCAAGTGTTACATGCCTAGCCATCCATATATCTCCAACCCACAAAGGGTAAACAGAGCTTTTTGCCTTTTTTTTTTCTCTTCCCTCTCATCTGCATGTAAAATCATGGTTAATATTGTTACTTTAAATGCTGTTTTAGTAAAACGTTAACACTGCATTTTCCCAGCATGGGCAGTTCAGGAGTGACATTGATGTGCACTAGTATTTTGGAGAGCAAAATGATAGCTAGTGGAGGATGTGATTCCTCTCCCTGGTCGTCTTCAGTCCTGCATCAAAAAAAGAAGGATGGTCTGTGGAAATGTATTTAGCAGTTTTCTTTACCAGTGCTCTACAGAGGGAGCATTGTTCAGTTCTATATGACAGCATTAGATACCATGACCCATTGACCAGCCTCCTTAGACGTGATACCCATCTACTAAGAGTTTTCTACTTCATAGTGAAACTCCTACTAGTATGTATTCCATCGAGTTGTTGTATAGACGTGTCAGAGAGCCATGGGGTGCTTTTGGGCGTCTAAATGTAATGAGCTGGACAGGTAATGGGAGAAATCTGTTCCTTAAATGATTATAAACTCTGCTAAGCAATTACTGTTTTATGGCTGCTTGACAGAACAATGCCAAGGAAGAAGCATGTAGCTAACTACCTCATTCTCAGCTCTCTTCAATAATCTTCTCTGTGGATTTTTAACAGTTTCCAGGGCAACTAGAAACAGAAATGTTTTTCCTGTAAACCAGCATTTCCCAGAACTCTCCATTTCTGAGTGGTACACATAGTAATTACAGATTTCTCTTCACCCCTGAGTTTTCACCAGATTTTTAAAAGGTCTGCAACTAAATTTGTTTCATCAGCAGTTTTGAGATTTTCTTCCCTAGAAACATAAAATGGTGGTGGCAAACATAACATATTTTGACTTCTTGAGGAGACTTGGAAAGATACCATAAGCCTTCCCTTCTGAAATGCTAATTATGAGCAGCTCGTCTGCCAGAGCTCAGTTTCCATAAAGCACGCAGGAGGGATCCACAATGAAATAGTCATGGCAATATAGAAAAACCTAATTTTGCAGCTCTCATGAGCAAGGTTTGCCATGAGACATGTCTCCAGTCTTCAGTGAGATTGTCTTTCAGCCAGAGCATGACACCAGGGGAAAAAATGGTACAGAACAGAGTGAAATTTTTTCCCCTCTCTCCTATAGACATAAGACCACATTTTTATAGAGCATTCAGAAAAGAAATGTCTTTATTCTGTATTAATCTGCCCGAGAAAAGCCAGCTGCAGCCATTTTAGCAGAAGACAGTTACACCCTCTCAGTTACACCCACTGTGACAATGCTTTTGCCAAAACCGTGAGTATGGTCATTCACCCCCTAAAGCTTGGATACAGAAAATTTATCCTTAAGAATGTCTTGTTATGAAGGTCTAGGTTTACAGGAAAACCGATGTAAATGCATGCAAAAAGTTAAGTAAACCCAACAGTTATACAAAGTCTGTTAACTCTTCAAGGTCATCTTTTCAAGACTGATGTTCTGCTGTACCGATTTATTGTACTAGATGTACAAAATTTTTCAGGTTGTTTCATAGTACCAACCACTTCTTTGTCCTGGAAGAAACTGGAACCTCAGGCTTAAATGAAAACCATTTCAAATATTTCACTTGTATGTTCTTCACGACTTTTGATTTTTGTGTGTGACCTTGGCCAAGTCAGCTTCTCTGTGTCTCAACTTTAGAGGTGAAACTATTGATGTTGTTCGTACAGCATTGTCTTTCTATGAATAGGAAATTTAAAGTGGAATAAGAAAATAAACCTCCTAAAGCACAGTGAAAGAGAATAATGCAGAGATTATACATACATATAACATATACATGTAATAGGAGTACAATACATATATACATATACATGTCTGCTTTAATTAGTAGCTTCACATTCTTCAGATTTTTTTTTTAATGTCCAGATGATCTTTTAAAGTAAAAAGAGTATCTGTAGTATGACATTCTCATTTCCCCTTCACTAGCATTGGTAAAAACTCTCCAAAACAGGCCTATAAATGGGCAAGCAGAAGTGACAGTCATAAAACTGTGCTGTCAGAGTTATTATTCAAGAAGGGTTATTTTAGAAGTTGAACAGATAAGGTGATAGGTAGAGACACCTGTGCCAAGCTGCAAACATAGTAAATGGAAATGTGGTCAGTCTGGGAAGCTGTTCAGTTTAACAACAGTAAATGTCTTCTTTGGGGTGAAATGAGTGTCTGAGCTCCACCGATTTTTTTGACAAGGAGCATGGCTCAGTTGTCCAAACAACTGTGATTTTAGGTGTTGTAGGGTATCCTCCATGGCTGTGAGCTGGTGGTCCAGAATAATGCAGGTCTCCATAAGCCCCATGTAAGGATGTCTCTGATTCCTGGGATGTCTGAGTGGCACTTACCAAAGGAATTCCACTGAAAATCTGCTAACTACAGTGGCAGCTTAGATTCTGTCTTTTTTGCAGACTTCTGCATTTACTTATCTTCTTTCAGGCTAATGGGAAACATTGTCTTTATGATAGAACCCAAACCTGATACGTAAGTTCACCATATCAGAAGCTGTGGAGCAGTACAGTAGATGTTCAGCATGATGCAGCTACAAAAGAGTGATGACTTTTGTAGGCATGGGAGTTGTACATCTGATCCTGCTGTAGGATCTTGGTGTACAGTTTCTGAAATGCTATAACTACGTTGATACGGATTGTAGCACATGGATTGTGCTCTGCTTTTTTGCTCAAGTGTGCTAAATATGTGTCCACCTGATTCTGCTTACCCCATGATAGGCAAATTCTAGAATGCTGACAGTAATTCTGTACTTTGTTAAAATGTTTTATTCTTAGAATAACGCTATTCTAAGTCCCACTGATCAATACTGGCTTGATAAAGAATCAGAAAAAAGGTCTTTTTTTAATGTTATTGTATGACAACTTTCCTAGCCATTTGGAGCATTTAGTTCTGATGAGATTTTCACCATATTTACACAAAAAAAAAAAAAAAAAAGTGCTCTTCCTTCTTATCTTTTTTAATTTACCACTAGACTGTGCTTATAGGAAGTAATCATAAACAGCAAGTTCTGGTTTTCCTGGTTACTTTCAGAAGATTTAGATGCCCGCTTAATAAGAATGAGAGTGCTGTTCCTCATTAGAGACTTTATTATCTGTGCAGGAGGAATGTTTATGAAGGAAAATAAGCTTTGCATTTCTTAAATTACATTTTGAATATGTAGATGAGGAGGAAAACACATGTCAGTGGATAGAAAGCTGGAAATCAAGCATGCCTAGTGATGAGACCAGAAGTATAGGTCATTTCTGAGACTAGATTCTGTAACTGAAAAGGTGAGGATTGGAAGAAGAGCTTTTTTCGTATCAGTCTGAATTTTGGACTGATTTTCATGTAAATGCGTCATGACTTTTCACTATGTAATTAGGAGAAGTTACTCCTCAGAACTAAAATCGTAACTACTTTTATTTCCCACACTATATGGACATAGGTATTTTTGTTGTTAACTGCTTGACCAGTATCTCCACATCAGCAGAGCTAGAGATACTTACATGTATGTGCTTAGAAAGTCGGATAAACATTTTCATTAGCTGAAAGCTGGACTAAACTCTTCTTTGACATTTAGCTATCTTTACACATTTTGCTGTGTTTTGTAGATGCATGTTACATAGTGCATACATGTCCTACTAATCTTAAATTTCCTCCAGTGCGAAATGGCTAAAGTTGAATCCATTCCATAGGCCATGACTATGCTAAACATCTGCGAAGACTGTCTTAATTTTGAAGGGACCAAAAATAGAAAATTCTGGCTTTCTCACAGATGTCTAAGTAATTCCATGTCAGTCTGATACTCCTCTGGAAGATGTGAGTGTCACTGTTTTATCCAGTGGAGGGTTTTTACATTTTTTACAAAGACAAAATCCTGTGCACGTGTTATCTCTAAACACTTCTGTATTAAATGGTCCAGTATACCCATAGTGGTACCATTCAAGTCTACAGATAAACAATGCTAATGATAAATAACACCACTTCCAAAGGAGTTTAGATGAAAACATTTTCAGTTTTTATTGTTCATTGTTCTTCAGATATACTAAAGTAACCTTCAGTATAAGAAGTAACCTTTTCTTAGCTCCTAGAAAGGTGGAAGAATTATTAGCTCTTGCTTTTCATCGCAGATGCCAGAATGTATTATAGAAGAGTCAAATTTCCAAAGAGTTTGTCATGTTTAACTTCATAATCCATCTTCTCACTAAAAAACAACAAAAAAAGAGCATTTTAAGAAAAGATCACCTCTTCTGAAACCTGCTGTCATATTCCTCCCACCTGTTTCCCCGCTGGAAATGCCAGGAGACAGGATTCTTACAGTGGTTGTGCTTGTCTCAGAAGGACTTTCCACTGTGCGGAGCCCCCAGGATGTGACAGTGGGATCACCGAGAATCTGGGTGCATTGCTGCTGGGAATGTGCACAGCAGCGTGCCTGGGCACATGGCCAGGTGGTGATATGAAAGGGTGTGCTTGACCCTACACGGTATTGCATGTGTTGGCACTGCTGTCCAGTCTACTTGCTATGTGAGAAGAAATGAAGAGTCATCAAGCATTGGAACAAACAGGCTGCCCAGGGAAGTGGTTCAAATACCTCCCTGGAGATGTCCCCTCCCTAGGGACATGGTTTAGTGGTTGGACTTGGCAGTTAACGCCTGGACTTGATGATCTTAAAGGTCTTTTCCAACCTAAATGATTCTATGATTCTGTGATCTCACCGACATATTTTGCCCCTAATTTTCTTTTGTTAGAGTTGAAAGCAGATTGCCTTCTTCACTGTTTGCAGTAAGATTCACAGTTACAGAGACAAACTGGGAAGGTGACTGGAAGAAGCCCCAGTTAAGGAAAGACTGGAAGGTATCTGTTAGAAGGTCTTTTCCCCAGCAGGGTGAGCTGAAGCATTCCTGTTGCAAAATGCCGGTTGTTCAGACCAGCATTGTGCTAACCTGCAAGAGGGACTTTCTACCAATGGTACTTGGTGATTTCTGCTTTTATTCTATTCCTATCATTTCTTGAGTTGGAATATGTAGCTGGCAATATAACATACTACCAGGGTACCTTCAGTTTCGTAGGTGCTCTCTGTAGAGTCAGCATGTGGTTAATGTGTAGCCTTAACTCCATGCTGGATTCATCTTTGCTGCCAGCGGTTCTCAGAACCTAGTGTGTGCCGCAGAGATACTAGACACTGTGGAGAACTTCCCCTAACTCTGCTGCACATGCTGGTGTGCACAGTGAGGCTTTTTATCCTAAGTTTAAAAATGTGGTCTTCAAATCAGTGAAGGGCACCAGACAAATCTGTGGTCACTGGGGCAAAAGAGAATGATGAAAGTGGTGCAAGCTGAATGTCTGTGGGATCATTGTGATTCTTAATACCAGGTGTGCTGTTGTGCTTAAAGGGGTGGAAAGCCTCTACGTAAGGTCCAAAAAATACTTTGCTCCACAGTTAACTCCCCCGGAAGGGTACAGGCCAGGAAACAACTAACCTATTAAGCTTTTGCATACCTCTGACATTCTTGGCTAAGCAGCCTTGTATTCCAACCTCTAGAAACATTAGCAGTTTACTTTCTGATGAGCATGAGAGCATTCACTGTGGAGACAGCAAGCAAAAATTCAAAAAAGCAAGAGAGAGTAAGGAAAATATTGACAAAAGATAGGAGACAGCATTTGGACCTGAATAGACAAAGGTGTTCAGAATAAGACCCATTCCTCTAACTCACTTTCAAAAGAGCACGCAAATTGTTCACACCAGTTCCTGTCGTGAGCTAGGCTTCAGTGGAACAGAAATGTTTTGTTTTTCAGGTTTCTTTAACATAAAATGCTGGTTCGATACCTATATTTCAGTCAATCATAGAAGAAAAGGATCAGAATGCAAACATGTCATAGTACATCTGGGCACTCTGATGCAATGGTAAGGGTTCACTTGATTTGACATCAGAAGTCTATCTTGGACTTGGTTTAGACCCTCCTGTTTCTGTAATGGGAGGGAGAATGTTTCCGTTAAAATGCTGTTATAAATACATAAATGGCATAGTAATGGCAATCTGATTGAATGGAGTAATAAGGATATAATTGGTCCTTTTTTCTACACATTTTTACAAAAATAGCATTTACACTTTCAAAAAATTATTTTATAATACTCCTGGCTATTTTATTTTACTATATTGAAGTTTTATCCTAAGCTGAAACTAACTTAAATTCAAATTATAGTATCTATATTGAATCAGATGAATCAGAACATTGTATCTGGTATTGTTTCATTAGTTTTCTTGGAAAATAGATTTTAATGCAGTTTTTTTTCAGTGTTGGAATTACTACTGCTTGTGTTACTTACACATATTTCAAACATCTAAAATAAATATTTTGTTTCCCAAAAAAAGTTTTTTTCATTGCTTTTCCATTAAGAAGACACATTAGCAAAACATAAAAGTCAGCTGCACTCCTAATGTTCACTGGAGTTTGGTTTCTTTAAAATCTGTTAAAATTAGCAAACCTTGAATAAGGGCTCCTGTCTTTGTCCTTACTCTATCTACTCCTTTTCTTTTGAGTTTTCTTGTTCTTAGTCAGATTATGATACATGATGAACTGGCAGCATGAGTCTCAAAATTATGTTTTGGCCATTTTGTCAAAGGAACAAAACTTGTTTGGAGATGAAGAGACAGATGATGATGATGATGATGATGATGATGCTGATGAAGAAGAAGAAGAAGAAGAAGAAGAAGAAGAAGAAGAAGAAGAAGAAGAAGAAGAAGAAGATGAAGAAGAAGAAAAAGAAGCAGCAGCAGGAGAAGCAGCAGCAGCAGGAGACAAAGCAGGAGGAGGAGAGGAAGGAACAGAGAAACAAGAGGAAATAGAGGAAAAATATGACAAAGAGAAACATAGTAAAACACCTGAGGGAGAAAAAAGCAATAGTAGCACAGTGGAAGCTGTAGAGGTAAAAGCATTTACTCCTATTAAGTTATTGGTCTCTGAAAGAATTTGGTTCTATATCTTACATTAGTTTGAATATATGTGTTTCTATCTTGGAAATGTCAAGTTGTTGATTGAGGTGGTTTTGGTAGAGGGAGGAACAAATATATAGGTGTTAATAGTTAAAAATTTTATTTTTTAACAAGTGTGAACATAGAGGTTTCATTGTTTTGTCCCTTTATAGACAGAAGAGACTACTCAGAAAGAGACCATCGTTCATCAGGGTAAGAATACAATTTCTAAGAACTGGACCGTTACAAACATTCTAAAAAAAAAATAAAAATTCCAAAGATAAAACTTTATTCTAAACAATCTCTATTATAAAAATACTGAATTATGCAGTTATTGTCAGTAGCTGGTTAAGCAGTTCTTGAAAGGACATGAAATTTGAGAGGCAAAACCCCATTACTAATTGTCAACTATTCAAAAGACAAAGATACTTTTCCCAGTTATGCATCAGAGGAAGACCGCGAGAAGGACTTTCTCTTAGCAGGACTACATCTTACTTCCTAAGAGCAGTTCTAGCTGCGCGGTGACAAAGTAACAGTAACTGTGTCTTCTCTCAAGCAACTTCTTTAGCTGCCGTGTTACGTCGCTTCCACAGAGAAGCTTGTCAAAAGTCTTTCTCTGTCAACTGACATTTCCTCATTACATTCACAAACATTATTTTAAGTGAAATGCGGTAATTATTGAACACTGTTCAGAAATGCTGAAGATGTAAGTCTAGATTTTGCTTGTCATTTTGATGACAGTTTTCCTTTAGAAAAGCTTGGGAATGTGCAGTTAGGTGCAAGACAAATCAAAAATACTACTTTTATTTTAGGAATTCTGGAATAATCTATAGTTGTTCTTTTAAAGAAAATAACAAATGTGGTATAAAAAAGACCACTGCCTTAATAATGAAGAAGCTATGCCATTTATTTTCAATATAATAATGGAAATAGCTTGTCCAGAATGGATGCTTAAATATTTTTCCATCATCCAGTGATCTGGAAGTTTTGATATTAAGTTCTAAATTTATATCATTCATACAGGGAGTATAGGAAAATTTAAACACGAGAACATCAACTCAGATGGAAACTTCTTCCTTTCCCAGAATTGTTTCTATGGAATAAAATTCATGCTGAACTGTAACTCCTGCCCTAAAAGTCAGCTTTTCCAAATTAGAATATACTTTCAAAATCAGTGTGCAAGACATTGTCTTCTGTCAGCAAGAGGAAACTATGAGTGTCAAGTCAAAACATTTTATATAATGTCACCACCGTAAGTGTTCTGTTCGTGAAAACCAAGCATCTGGAGAATAATATAAGGGCTTTATGTAGAGAGATTAAAGAAATAAAAACATTCTTCTCAGGCTGGGCATCAAGTTGAACTGAATACTCTGATTGCTTTTTTTTTAAGATCCACATTTTATTTAGTGACTTTTACTTCAAAAATGGTTTGAAGAACAGTTTTTTCTGCTCTTAATTTGCAAGAATCAGAAGGAAGTTAAGATCAAGGTTTGTATTCTTGTAGAGAAAGAAAGCACTGACAATCACACTGTGAACAGTTCTTCAGAGAACACTGATGACCAAATAACTGGAGGAATCATTGGGAGAAAAAAGGTACGTGCCCTGATCTTTCCTTCTGGTTTTACCAGTGACCAAGGCAGCAGTGGGCAGTTATCAAGCTGAAGCAAACACCTCAATTTACTTGATCTGCATAAACGATTAAACTGTCTAAATTTTGCGATAAAATAACTTAAAGTTGCCCAAATAATTGCTCTATGTAAAATAAATCATAGTACTTCTCTCAGTAGAAATGTGATAAAGCCCATTATCACCTGTTCAAGTAGAGCATGCCCATAAAAAACAGATTGTTAATCACATCAGATTTTGGTGAGGTGAAAAGTTTGGACTTGATTCCTAGGGGACATCAGCTACAAAAAAAAAAATAAAAAAAAATTCCACCATATTTCTCTCTGAAAGCAGCAGCTGAGCTAGTTGACCTTGTGTCTATTTCCAACATACACTGATTTAAAGAGTGTGCTTTTATATATACATATTTATATATATATATATATATATATATACATATAGGCATGTTTTGGAAGTTTTTACAGGTTTAGGATCCAAAGACTTCTGCAGAGACTGGCTGCTGTGTTTCTGGTTGAACAGAGACCTTACATGCCAATTAACTTCAAGCACATGTGTAGTCTCACTGACATAAAAACACATTGTCGTTAACTTTAATGGGACGACACACACGTTTATCATGAAGCATATTAAGCATTTGCTGCTCTAGGGCTTTGCAGATCTGAGTGTGTATTTTTAGACTTTGCCTCAGTTTGAAAGAAATGCAGATAATTTTGCACCACTTGCAGTATTTTGTACAAGTTGTACAGTGTGACATTTGACAAATGCAATCATTTTAACTTCTCTGATTCATTTGTGCGATTGTGACACATTTCAAATATTGCAGCAGAATGTTTTTCATTAATATTTATTAAATAGTAATTTTGTTTTGAAAAATTATTTATTTTACCAAGGAGAAATTTGCAACCTAAATTGACCTTGGTGTATACAAAAGACTGTGGGGTTTTTTTAACCTTGAATTTCACAGCTAACTCTCTGGGGCATATTATTTACCTAGTTTTTTACTTCAGTTTTCCCTATTTAAGCGAAAGCCACTGACAGGCCAGAAGAATGTAAGTAGTGGAAAGGAAGATAGATCTGGAAAGCCAGTACAGAGTGAACAAGAAAAAGAGAAGGAAGATTTATCTGGTGAAGACAGTAGAGATGAAAACCAGAATCATACATTGGAGAATTCCAGGGAAACTGTGACGAACCAGGACAGAAGGATGAAATCTTCTACTTGTATATTACTCTAACACTGTTATAGTATGTAAGAATGTGACAGTCTTAAAGCACATAATGCAATTTTTACTTGAAAATGGTTATGTCTCACTACAAATGTTGATAGTTGCTTTTTTTGATTGATTTGATTGCTGTGACTTTAAACATGCAGACCATTTTCTTAATATTTATTGGTAATTTTAATAGTTGCAATTGATATGCTTATCAGCATCTTGCTGAAGTTCTGTGGCCTTAACTGGTTTAACTATAAAACAAACTATTTTTTTACGTGAAAAGTTGAATACAGGCATTTCATGGGTTTTGCTAAATAAATTTATTGTTTCAGTCTACAGAGTACCCCTTCCAGTATGATACTCTTGTGAAATTATACTATTTGATGTAAGATATTTGGTTTAACAAACTATATAAGAATATTGAAGTTCACATTTTAAAGAGGGTACTCAGTTACTGAGAATTGCATATGCTTTTTTCTGTTTTGACTTCAAAAAATAGCAATAAAACTTTCAAGTTAACATGTAGGCCATTATTGAGGAAGTTACTTAACTATGTGCCTAATTTCATATACGGCAGTAGTTCTACTGGAAGCAATACCTAAGAGTAGTGTCAGTTGTGGTTTAACCCAGCTGGCAGCTAAAACAACCACACAACTGCTCGCTCAGCCCCCCGTACTCGGTCGGGTGGGGGAGAGAATTGAAAAGGAAAATAAAAGGTAAAACTCATGGGTTGAGATAAAGACAGTTTAGTAGGACAGAAAATAATGACAATAGTAAGAATAGTAGTAAGAACGAGAAGAAAAAGAAAAAGAAGAAAATGAAGGAAAGAATATACAAAATAAGTGATGCACAACACAATTACTCACCACCTGAAACCAATGTTCTTGAGCCAAACAGGCTCCTGGCCCACTGCCCAGTTACGTACAGAGGATGACATCATATGGTATGGAATATCCCTTTGGCCAGTTCGGGTCAGCTGTCCTGGCTGTGTCCCCTCCCAGCTTTTTGGGTCCCCCTCACCTTCTCAGTGGCAGGGCAGTATGAGAAACTGAAAAGTCCTTGACTGCTTGGCAACAACTGAAAACATCAGTGTGTTATCAACATTGTTCTCATCCTAAATCCAAAACACAGCACTATACCACCTGCTAGAAAGAAAATTATCTCTATCTTAGCCAAAACCAGGATAGTATCCACCCCTTTATTCTGAACAAGTTCATTTAGTCCATGACTTTGGGCTCCATCTGTCATAACAGTCTCTCAGGGCAGATGAGATTGTTGGATAGTTGCATGATGCATCTGGAGCTCATACCTGATGTATCTGGTGCGGCCCGGGTTGAAGATGTCAACCTTGAGGAAGTTGCTGGGCACCAGTTGCTGAAGCCAGTTCTGGTTTCATCACCTCTGCACCTTGCTTGATTTCATCAAAGTTCATTCTTCATCAGTCTCGGTGATTCTTACTGTAATACCACTGTTATGGCATGCAGCAATGGTAGTAGTGATGACATGCATTACTATGTAGCAATTAACATCATACAATCTAATTCATTGGCTGTTCTCACCCAAAATCAAATCCCCTTGAGGGGACTTCCCCATCCTTCTGCATCACCCACCAAGTGCACCTACTAGGTCCTTGAGCAAAAGCAATTCCAGAGATGGGTATGTCTTTGTCTGAAGCAGGGCTGACCCAGGCTGGCTTCCCCAACATATTCTTCATGGCAGAAAAAGACCTGG
>VXBL01009973.1:20688-102964 GCA_013400195.1 Aramus guarauna
GCACATGGTGCTTGCCTTGGCGGGTTTGTGGGAGTGTGATGTAATCAATCTACCAGGCCTCCCCATATTTATTATATCATCCTCCATACCACAGAGATTTAACCACTTGGCTTGCTTGATTGCAGTGCGTGTTTCACATTCATGGATAACCTGCGTGACATGGACACCATAGTCAAATCTACCCCTCGGTCATGACCCCATCTACATGTTGCATCTCTTCCTTGATGGCCTGAGGTGTCATGGGCCCACCGAGCTGTAAATAATTCCCCTATCACTCCAGAAATACAGATGGGTTCTGCGCCTTCATGGCTTGATGGCCTTAGGGTACTCTGTGCACTGGTGTCCACTAGAGCCTTATACTCCTGTGGATCTGACGTGCCAGGCCATTGGATCCACAGAGTGCAGTAAACCCAGCTGTCTCTTTCCTCCACAGGGCTGGAGGCAGGGCCCCTCTAGTCCTGCTCATCGTATTTGTTACTCACTTGTAAAAACAGATTAGAAGTCCCTTCAAGAGAATCATAAGTAAGATCAGCCCTTCTACTCTGCCTGGGCAGCTGCACCCTGGAAACTTGAGTGGTATTTTTCCTGGAAGGATCCCCATTTGAGATTGTTTTGCTTTGCAACTCATGTATTTGTGCCTGTAGGGTCGAGGTAGGTTTTCCATCCCACTTCCTCATGTCTTCTCCGTGATCACACAAGTAAAGCCACAGGGTGCCTCAGGGTGTGTATCCTCTATATCCTCTATCCTGAGCAGAGGAACACTTACTCCTAACAGCTGAAATACTGGACCGTACAGGTGGGCAACAGGACATGTTCTCTTTGAGTTGCTGGACCTTCCAGGACAGGGTCATCAGAGTTGGAGTAGCCACAGTGCTCGTCTCTCTGTTTTCCCTCTCTTCCCCCTGACGGTGCTGCCTAATATCAAGCAGTGTTTGGTAGATAATGGCCAGGGCCCAGCACAGTGTGGTAAGTTGTGCCTCTTGGGAAGAGCCACAGCATTTTCCTTTCAAATATTCTACCACTTTATCAGGGTTCTGTAGTTGTTCGGGAGTGAAGTTCCAAACCATTGGAGGTGAGAAGGTCTCTAGATACCTGTCCACACTCTCCCACATGGCATGCCACCCCTGACTATCCAGGCATGGGACAGATCTCTGTGAAGTATTCTTAAGTAGTTGTTTAACCCTAAGCAAGACCTGAAACACATTCAGGAGGCATAGCGATAGGAACATGCTGGTTTGAACTTCCCGAGGGAATTAAAAATTCTCAAGAGCTGTTGTAACCAGCCCGAAGGAGAAAGGGAAGGTGAAGGTAAAAGTGTTCCTCATTATAACCCCCATAGATTGGTTCTCTGTTGAAAAAAGGTAGAGAGTGTGTTTATGAATAATTCCCAAGAGGTAGTGCCCGAGGTATGGAAGTAACAGCAGTGCTGAAGACACAGACCCAATCAGCCTCATGGCAATAATGTTATCTTAACATAAGCAAGAGCTACACAGCGCAGCAAAAGGAAAATCTTCATCCAGCTCCCAGAGAAGATAAACAGCACTGTAGGGAATACATAATGCAAGTAAGGAATTACTTTATATAACCATGCAAACAAATAATACAACATTGTGACCAGCGACTATTAAACTAATATAATGAATGCTTATAATTAATTTTTTTTAACATGCTCTGGTCACGTCAGTCATTATCTCAACCCTTCAGGCTCCATGTTGGGCACCAAAAGGACTGTTGTGGTTTTACCCAGTCGGCAGCTAAAACAACCACACAGCGATTTGCTCCCCCTCCCCCTCCCAGTGGGATGGGGGAGAGAATCAAAAGGAAAAAAAAGTAAAACTCCTGGGTTGAGATAAAGACAGTTTAATAGGACAGAAAATACTGATGATGAAGGTGATGATAATGATACTAGAATATACAAACCAATTGATGCACAGCACAATTTCTTACCACCTGTAACCAATGCTCACCTAGTTCTCAAGCCAAACTGCCTCCTGGCCCACCCCCCCAGTTATATACAGAGCATGATGTCATGTGGTATGGAATATCCCTTTTGCCAGTTCGGGTCAGCTGTCCTGGCTGTGTCCCCTACCAGCTTTTTAGGTCCCCCTCACCTTCTCGTTGGCAGGGGAGTATGAGAAACTGAAAAGTCCTTGACTGCTTGGCAACAACTAAAAACATCAGTGTGTTATCAACATTGTCCTCATCCTAAATCCAAAACACAGCACTATACTTCCTGCTAGGAAGAAAATTAACTCTATCCCTGCCAAAACCAGAACATAAGTACATAAGTAAGTATCTGGCCAAACTGGGACTTGGGGAAACCTTTTCTTTCTGCTGAACACCTTCATTCCTGCTGGAACCAGCAGAACCTCATGGGACTTTCTCCTCACAGAATCGGGCCAAATAAAACCTGGATATCCGCCCTATTGTTTCCTTTGGATTCTAATCCTATATTATTTGAACAGCTATACCTTAATGAGTTTTTAGTGATGCTTTTCTTACAGGAAAATAATGTGACCAGCATTACTATGGAATACATTGGTATTGCAAACGGATCATTATGGACTAAATATTCAGTTTTTTCTCAGGCAGCCTGGCTTTTCTTCAAATGGAGACTGAGCAGCAGGAGTAATGAATCCCATTACTAATATGCATGAGCAGAATGTTTGGGTTTTTAATTAGTTCAAGAAGCAGAAGTGACAAACTGACTATTCTAATTACCAGCATTCCCTCTAAATGAAATTTGATTTCTGAAAATTTAGTTCAGGTGAAGAAGAAATGTAACACTTACTACGATGAATCTGATCCAGGGTCTGTGTTTGCCCCTAACTAAAATATGCTTAGTTTTTTATTAATATACACAAGCTCTAGCATAAACATAAAATAAAGAATTGTTTCTAATCCTAGTACTTTTCAGAATACTTTACAAGGGACAGATGATCTTTGTAGAAAACCTAGGAAAATGTTATTTAATTTCACTGACAAATGATCATATTTTAATATGCCTTTGGCCATATTTTGCCTTTGGATTATCAGTCTTCCCTAGTTTCAGAGTAGCTTAAATTTTATATAATATATTCAGAAGTGTCTGGAGTTGTCTTTGACCTAGAAGTTAATTCAGCTGAACACTTTGTCCCTGTAAGTATGGCAGGTGCCCTGATTCTTTCACGGGGCCTCCTCTGTGCTACAGTAAGCATCGTTCTAAAAACCTGGATGCTTGGGTCATCCTTTGCCAGAGTTAATCAAGATCCTTTCGTTTCTGTTATTTTCCTTTGGGCTACTCTTGAGTTCTGCAATGAACCTTACATAAGCTATTTTTTTTTCTGCCAATGTGCATTATATTTACATATTTTCTTGTTTTCCTGAATGCACATGTGGTTTCTGTCCTACTTTGATACTGTTGTGAATAGTAAAGAAGTGGAAAAGGAGAAACAAAGTAAATATAGTGTCCTCATTAGTTGAAATAAGCTTTGATTATTTTTGAAGGGGAGATCAAGCACAGAAATTGTTACAGTAAGGACAATTTCTTTTATTTAAATGTGAACTAATTTAGTGAAAAATATTACTTGAAGTGGGAATTACCCTTAGATCTAATGCTACAGAGGTTTATGTCATGGATTCTAAACCACTGTACATGAAAACAGTTTCAGGGACTTGTACATTTATCTGGTCCGTACACTTTGCTTAAGAAGCAGGAGCAACTTAATACATTCAGATGTCTTTTTCACATGGCTCCCTTGGTAATAAAAAAGATTAAACAAATAAAACAAGTTACGTGTACATGTGTATCATTTTTTAGGTGGGGTTTTTTTGGTTTTTTTTTTGTTTTGTTTTGTTTTGTTTTTTGTTTTTTGTTTTTTTTTGTTTTTCTTACTTTCCCAAAGATGAAAAAAAATATGATAAAAATGAAAGGGGGTTTTACTACTGAAAGGCTTTCATCAACTTACGAGTAGCAAAAAGTTGTAGAAACATTTGTAGTACATTTTTCTCTGTTTTTTTTTCTTACTTTCCCAAAGATAACTTAAATCTTTATTCCTAGATCTCTCAGCCCTGTCACAGAACTGAAACTGTGCTTTAGAATCGCCGGATTTCTAAAATTTGCCCCGGAACCTACCAGTAGGTGGGGTCTGTGCTCTTCGGAGGTGTAACTGCCTCATCCCAGGCTCGGGAGCCAGAAATTTTCCTTCCCCTGGCCCCTGAAAAGCAGTTAAAGATTCTCACTCTGTGTCAAATTTTTCTGATTCAAAATTCTCTGAAAACTTTGTGGTTTCTGTCATATCACTGTTGGCTTTAAAGTACTCTGGTAGCTTGATGTGTTTAGATAATGGATTTTTAAAGTTCTAGAGAGAGTGTGTGTATTTGTAAAAATGCAAAGACAGAAAAATAAAATCACTTATGTATTTCTCAGCGTATACATAGATGTTCAGTGGTCAAATTCTGATATATAAATGTAAGTTTAGGTATACGTGTTTGCTCTAAAATGAACTGCTATTTGTGCATCTTGCATAGGTATGTAACGTATATACACATATATATTCACTGATGCATATATATGTGTATATATACATTTACTAAGATACATATATAGAGACATATGTACATATGTGTGTATGTTTATGACTGTTCAAACACATATACCTCCTGACCTCCTGAAGTCCCCCTTTCATCTGTATATTTACATATGCATGTCTACTGATTTCCGGGAAGCAAAGGATTCATTTATGCAGCTACTGTTCCTATGCAAGTTTGCAGTGATTGAAGCAGAAAAGGAGAGAACATGCTATTTAGACCATATTTTATATATCCAAAGATAATATTAATAATAATAATAATAATAATAATAATAATAATAATAATGCATCAAATGAGCTTTATGCAACTTTTTCCTTTTTCTTCTAGGAAATAGTTGTACAATATGCAAGCTACATCCAATGTTTGCCCCTGGGGAAGATTTTAAGTCATGCGGTTGACCTTAGGGTAGCTGAAGTAAATTGAATTAATATCATAATGATAAACACATGATAATCATGTATACACAGGCTAATCTTACATTACTATTGATAAACTAAGTAGGGGTTCACTTAAAAGGTACTCATGAATAAGATATTAACTTCTCCAGCTTCTGACAACTGGCTTTTGACATCCAGCATTTTTTACATTTACTTAGTATATCAGAAATGCCTTCTTGCAGATGAAGCCCATTCTAGACTCAATTTCTGTTGAAATTGCTGGCCAGGCTCCTTGCTGACCCCGAGAGGGTGCTTCTTAAAGCAACGTAGTTACACTACCACTGCCGATACTGCTGTCACTACTCTCTATGTCTAATACCCCCCAGGTCAAGGAGTAATGCTACACTCAGATTTATGACATGCACCTAGCCAGCATAGATGCTTAACAACACAGGAAAAAAAAAAAAAAAAAAAAAAGCTCCAAAAATACCTACAATAACTGAAATAGCAGTAGAAAGGAAATCTATTTAAGTTAGATATTAAAATCCAATATTGAACACATTTTAAAATACCCAAATGTTGTATAGGAAAATGATAACCATTTACTGCATCCTAGGACTATTTTCTCTCTTTAAAATATAAATAAACTATCTCTAAATTCCCCCAGAGTGTTTTTAAGAGCTATATTCTTTATACTATTCACTACTCAGGGGTTTACAACATTTTCACACCCTGTTATATCTAAATTCCTTTAAGAACATAAATAGTGTCCTCCTTAAGTGTGATAAGACCGCTGTTAGTGGTGAGAATTAGAGAAATTAATCCTTTGGTAGTAGGTCTGCTTTGCTCAGTATCTCATACTGATGAGCTCTCAAACTTCACACCTATTTGCCTTCCAAGACTGTGTTAGAATTACATTTTAATCACGCTATATAATTACCAGTCTCTTTTTTTTTTCAAGACCAGATAGTAATGGCTCAACAAAAAGATTGCAAAATATAAATCTGGCTAAACTGTTGTTCTTTTATTTGTACACAAAGACATTTTTCATTTTCAAGACCATTCTCATTTGATGTTGAAACAGTTTAGACACGGCTGTTTCCAATTACACTCATCAAAAGCTGAGGCATTATTAACAGTTAGAATTTAAGAGATGTTAACAGCTTTAAAAAAAATACAGAGGTTTTATTCTTCAGTATATGTATTAAATATTAAACCATGTATCTGCTGATATACCACATACTATTCTTAGAAATATTTATGCATCATTCAATATCTAAGAATGCAATATTGTCTTCCCAAAAAAAACTTCTGGTTTGCTGGCTGCCTCGGGCCCGTGCTCCCCACCGGATTGAAGGGGGAAAAGGCAACTGGTGTTCTCAAAGGCTTGCTATGTATGTATGCTATGTATATGCTATATATGTGCCTGACCCGGACTCTTATGTTAAAATTTTCCATGGCAAGGTTTTTGCTAGAGGAGAAATGACAGGAAAGGTAGTCTGGCCATCTCCTTTATGCCATTGCTGGAAGGGAGGGCATGGGGCCATCAGTAACTGGGAAGACCCAAGGAGACTTCTTGAGATCAGTGATGTAGGGAGCACATAAGGGATCAGGAATAGAACACACACAAAAGACCACCCCATATCTCTAAAATATGTTATTTCTACAGCCAGGGCAGTATATTCTTTTGTATTTTTGTCAAGGAATGTGCCATTAAGGTTTAGGTCTGACCTAAGAAAGAACATTATTAAGATATAATTTAAGGTTGTCGTTTCACACAAGAAACTATTTGATCATTATCTCTGTTATTTAAGCTTATAGAACAAGAATTTCCATTGGTCTACATCCTTCTGACATTTTTAGCCGGTGATGCCTTCTTGTAGCTGGCCTCTAGTGTCTCTTCTGTCTGTCACCTTAGGAAAACCAGCTTTCTATTCAAACCCATGGATATCTCACTTAAAAATGCCAAATGAGCACAGTCTCTTTGACAGCATGCTATCTGCAGTGAGATGCCTTCTGAAGACGGCACCGAGCGAAGCATCTACGCACATGTGCTGGCAGTGGGGTTTCAGAGGCATGTGCTGACAGCGGCAGCATGGTAAGATTGAGGAAATTTGCCTACCATTCCCCAGACAGTGCTCTACGTGACACACATCCACCTGCTTCTTTCTGACCATGTCTTCCCCCAACTCATTTTTGCCTTTTCCCCCCTCGGTGCCTCCAGTTCCTCACCACAGCGATGCCTCCAGCAGAGCTTCTCTTCCTGCCCCTTATCTCCGCAGGTCAATCCAAATCTTTGCTTCCATTTCAGTCTCCCTCTCCAGGACTCTCTGTCAGAGCTTCAGAAACACCCCAACACTGAAGAGCACCCCAGAATGTCCCCCCAGCGGGATGCTAACAGGGAGTGGTGTCCTAGCAAAGTTCATACGCCACAGGCTGACATCCAGAGGGAAAAAATTGGCCCTAGGAGCTGGCACTTCCAAGCAGCTGCAAGGAGGGTCTGATAACAAAAACATTGAGCAACAAATAAGTATTTCTAACTCTTGCTGCCACTAAACGTCATAAGAAAGTAATTAATAAACTTCAAGAATTGTAGTAAGAATTGCTTTTTTTTTTTTTTTCATTACTATTATTTTAGGACTGTCTCTATTTCTGCAGATATTTACACAAGTAACTCGAAGTATCAGGGCATTCGCATTCGGTAAGGCTATTCACTGGGTAGAAACACTGTGTAGTTTGGATTGGGCCCCCAGTTTGTCATCCTCTTATGACTAATCGAATCTTAGTTGGGGTTTCCAAAACTTAATTACACACAGCTGTTTGGGTTTGTTGGTGTTTTTTTTTTTCCTTATCATTCTTTTACTATTTGGAGAAAAATGATTAGATTGTTAAACATTATTAAAAATTGTACTTTAATGAATTTCTCCCCTCCATCAAATGCTGTATTTTTATTATTACTATAACTGTCATTAAGTTACAGCTATTCTGGTACAGAGTAATAAAATTATACTTCTGAACTGCTATTACAAAAAAGCATGAAAGAGAAATTATGCGCTTAATTTAACTACTTGATATAATAAGAATATATCTTTAAGTCTCCAAGAGCTTTGCTTTAGGTTTTATTGTTTATTCAACTAAGACATTCTCAGACACTTTCATCCTGCGCTGTTGCTTAATTTAAGTTACGACAGTTTTAATTTACCTCTGAACAGTAAAAAATTGAATCTTCAATGAAAAGCATGCTGGTTATTTCTTGTGTAATGCCAGTAGGGCCTGGAACTCCAAATAACCACAAGCTTAAATATTTGGATTTTTTTTTTTTTTTTAAATTGAAAGCTGAACTGTGAGGAAAAAATGACCAGGACTATGCTTTCAAATTCAATAAATGTGACATTTGTTTAATACATTCCTAGTTCCAAAAGCTTTCTCCTATTAAGAGGTCCCTTAAGAAAACTACTTCACAAAAATCTAATTTGTATTACACATTCAAAAAAGTTTTTAAAGATGCCTTGAACTTGTCTTTCAAGCCCCAGTCTTTTGGGTGGTTTCACATAGATGTCCTTCTCACAAAGATGCAGAATAAGGGTTACATTGCACAGAGAAACTCCAGAGCCAGCTCACGTCCGAATGAATGCACACCTCAGTACTGCCGTGTTTACAAGGCTAATTTCAAGCAGGCCATGAAGGCTACATTCACGCTGCTAGCTATGCTCGCACTTGCAGCTAAAGTTGAGATGTAATTTGGGGACTATGTAAACTCTTAAATCTCCTGCCTTTCTCAGGGCAGCTCGAAGCCCAAGAGCTGGATGCTGGAGGAAACCCGGCATCCCAGGCGAGCTCACGCACAACGCACATAGTGAGCTTTGCAGAAACCCATACGGTCCACAGCCAAGACATAGTAAAAACCAGCCTGAAAACACACACGGTTAAGCTGTTTGAATGGGTGGAATAGCGCCTGCGCAACCAGGAGCAACACAAAAGCAGCTTAAAAACTCATTTATTACAGCGAATCGAATGGTTTGCCTGCCTGTAGTAATTTCAGACCCACAGCAGCAGTTAACCGATTGCACCTACTGGTGCGGACTTAGCTTCTCACACCGAGAGGCTGGGCAGACGAGAAGGATTTGCCACCACCGCCAAGTGTCTGTAGTGTGGCCAGGCAGTTTCAAATGGCTAGAAAAGGCCACCCGAGAGAGCAGCCGTGAGCCCTGTGGTTCGCACGGTATTGGGACAGCTGATGGAGAAGCTGCAGCTGCATTAAGACTTCTGCTGGCAGTGGCTTCGTTATGATGCTATCACACCAGGATGGACCTTATATTCTTAGGAAGAATGTCTAAGTGAAGGCCAGTGTTTTGGAAATGAGCAGGTAAAAGGACATCATACACAAAGAGAAAGCAAGAAATACCTGACTCACTACGATCTGCTTCAGGTGCCGCTGTTGTTCCAGCACATTCCAGTGCTGAACTCTTACCAAAGCCTTGCAGCACAGATAAACTACAAAGATTATCACATTTATTACAGATTTCTAACCTTTTAGTTTAATCTTTTCTATGATATCTGTGCCAATAATAATAGCCTAAAGCACTCCTTTTTCCTTATTCTCTACTTTCAAACAGTAATGGTAGTCTTTTTAATCTCTCCCCACATGGAAATCTAATCTTTCCTTAGGCTGTTAAACCGCGATGGCTCAGTTGATACTACCATAGTTTTTTTGTTCTTTTCTTTTTTTTTTTTTTTTTTTTTAATCAAGGTGATCAAAACTGTATATCGAAGCCTGAGCAGAGCATGATCAACTTGGAGAAGAGTTGGTGCAGAGCAGCCAGTGCCTACCCATCCCCATCCCAGGTATTTTCCTCAAGAGGAGCTCTAGCCTGGCCCCGCGGGTGCAAGAGGTGCACTCACTCCTGTGCACGTTCCAGTCTCGGACACCAAACGTCGTGGGCTGGAGTGGGGAGGTATACTTCAGGCACACTCTTGATCCAAACAAAAACTCTGATGAGAAGAAACGTTCTGGAGAAAGCTCCCAAATGCATCGCCCACACGGATTTTTATTCTCATTACCAGTGAGATCCTATTTCTTTCTTAGGCCGCTTTGGTATAGCCAGCCTCAAAGGTTGGCAAAAACGGTGCCTCTTCCTCTGTTCCCAAACAAACATTTCCCCTTGAGATGACTATCCTCCCTCTGAAAACTGGTGTTCCTTATTTTCAAAGAAATATTCCTTTACTTACTAGACAGTATTTCCCTATCTGTCTGCGCTTTGCTGCAAATGGTGCAGGAGGTGCGTGGGTCCCTAGGAGCTCCCTTGGGATCTCTCCCCCTTACCGCCCCAGCATGCAAACTCTTTCCAGGCGGCACGGTAGCTGGGGGCAGTGCATTCCCGCACCTTCGGCAGCTTATAGCGCACGTTAGATGCTACCTCTAATGGTGGAAAGTGAAAAATAAATAAGATCCAAGTCTAGCTGTAGTCAAGCTGCAGGGTTTACAGATCTCAAATCAAAAGCGTTGGAGCATTTGATGCTCTGCCTGAAGCCCTCACTTCCGTAGGCTAGGAGTGATTGGGGAATTTGCTTTCATCTGGAAGGTGGAAAAAAAAAGCCTCTAGTCTTTGTGGTTCTGGAAGAAAGCCTGAAAAATGTGACCTCGCAACACACTAGCAGCTCACACAATTAATGGGAAATATGAAAACTTCAAACTTTTTTCCTTAATCTCATGACTTGAGGATCTGACTCATGATTTTTGCACATTTAAGCCTGGCCATCTGCAAACTGCTGAGCAAGCAGAGCAATTCATCCTGGAAAGTACAGTCCATTTCCCTGCACTGCTGCCCGCAAAACTCTCCAGGCCTGCGCCGGCAGCCACGGCCACCCCGGATGGGAGGCGAGCTGGCAGCGGCGTGCTGTGCCTGCCTGGGGTCCCGCCTTGCCAGGGAAGGGACAGGGGCGAGCGCAGCTCTTGCTCCCCATCACACCCTGCTCAAGCGGAGCCCCAACGCCGGCAAAGGCGCGGGCAGGGGCTGGTTCCCTCCCAGCTTTGCAGGCCCCGGTTGAGGTCGGGACGGCGCAGCAGGTCAGGGCACAGGGCACCGGGACAAGGGACCCCACATCTCTCGCCGGGCCGGGCACTGCCGGGCGATTCCCGGAGGGCCCACGTCGGAGGGGAGCCGTGCCCCCGCGCCCTCGGGAGGCAACTGCGGGGCACTTCGCCGCCGGAGCCCCGCGGGACGGGGGGCAGCGCCTCCCTCCCAAACACCCGGGCTCCTTCCCGCCCGCTGCCGCCGCCGGTCCCGGCGGGAGGCGAGGCGGGGCGAGGCGGCCTGCCCCGGCGGCGGCGAGAGGAGGAGGAGTCTCCGGCGGCGCCCGGGAGCCCGCTCGGAGAATGTCTCCGTCCCACTCCTCCTCCTCCGCCTGCCCCTTTGCCGCGCAGCCCTCAGCCGGGAAGGGCCGCCGCCNGTGGGGGCGGCGGGGAAGCGCCGCGGTGCCCCCGGCAGCCCGGAGGACCGGCCGGCCGGCGGGCCTTGGGTTGGGGGGGGGGTCCCCTGCAGCTCGCTCCCCGCCCGGAGCGCTTTGTCTCGTCCTGCGTCTTGTCCTTCCCTTGGCTCGTCCCGGGACGGCCGTCAGCTCAAATGAAGCCTCATCCTCCGTTTAGAGTCCCGGGTTATTAGGCGCGATTAAAACTTCGATCCGTTCGGGGTTTCAACGCGCAGAGCGCAGGTTGGTGGCAGCCCATCGCGTTTTCACACGGGGCGTGACATTTGCATCTCCATGCCGTTGTCCTGGCAAACTTGCAGAGGACAGAGAGGACAAGACACCCGACTCAAAGGTGCTGAAGTAGAGACGAGACTCTGTGTTGCCCTTAATTGTAAAGTGGGGGCGAGTATATGTCTGACATACCAGCCCTGGCTCCAGGACCTTGGCACTTACAAGTCTTTCACCGGTTTTGGTTGCCCATGTGTGAGTGCACGCACAGAAAGTTAATCTCACTTTGCAGTGTGAAAAATGGAAGGGTGAATCAGGCTGGGTTCTTAACAAAATGTATGCTTATGCTGTGTCACTTACAATTATTTGCATTTGCTTTAGCAAAATTTGAAATAAACTCAAATTTATGTCCATTTCCATGGCAAAAGGGAATTGCCATGTAGGTCTGCCTGTTAAAGCAGCTGTATCTTGTCCGATTAAACATTGCTGACTGCGCGGACATTGCAAGCAAAGCCAGTGTGAAGTGGCATGCAGCGGTTGCTTTAACAGGTGGAGTAAAGAAAATTTGTGGTCCGAACAGACCTTCAAAGTAAAGGGGTACTGCTTCAAATTGAGGTGCGTTGCTGTGGGTTGGCAGTGAAGAGAGGCAGTGAACAGGTGAGGAAGGTGTCTAATACAATGTGCAGCTGTGCACGCAGAGACCCTCCCTTTGTTGGTGATACCTATTTTTTGTATCCAGGAGCTATCTCTACCTAAGACGTAGTTCTGCCCATGGAGGGGCATAAAATGGCATAATGATGGTATTTGTGAGCTGAAGTTAGCTTTTCTTATTTTTGTTGGCATGCTTCAAGTGGGTTCTTTCCAACATGAAAGATGCTGGAACACACGTTTATGCTCTTTCTTTACAAAACACTAAGGTATGGGACACATCACTTGCTAAATCAACAAAGACAACAGCAGTTTCTGTCCTGGCGTTTCTCTGAGGACTATTGTACTGCCAAACTCTTTATTTTCTTAGGAAGATGACTGAATGCTTTACTTCGCGGTTCATGTGAATGTTAGTCTTCAATTAGTTTGCAGAGGATGCTAATATCCTGTCCTTCTCTTTCTTCCTAAAAGGCCAAATGTAACTCTTCCAATCTCCAAAATATAATTTTTGCATGTAATCTTCAAGTTGGCTGCACAATAGCCTGCTTGTTTCAGCTTTCACTCATTTGAAAGTCCAATTTTCCTCTTATGCTTAGTGTCAAAGGCTCCAAAGAGCTTAAATCATCAGCAGCTGTATTTGTAAAGCCTAATATAAAGTTAAGGTTTCATGTTCCGTTTCTTTTTTTTTTTTTTAATAGAAAAAGTGTTAATATTCTTTCAAACCTTTATTCTCAGTATGGAATCTAGTGAAACCGTAAATAGATATTTTCTTTAATGGTACTGTGTTGGTATGTAACTGTGCACATTAGATACAGAATGTCATTAAGTAAACTAAAAGAGACTTCAAAAAATCTCCATAGGATGTGTGTGTGTATGTTGCCTTCTTGAATACAGATTATACATGCACATACTTTTAGTGAACTGTTACCAGGAAGTTGACACGTGACTATTTTGTAGACAAAGCCAAACAATCTATTTTGGATTCGTACAAAATGCTTGTTTTCAGTAGTAGATTGTTATCTAAACATCATAAATAGTCTAATCGGCTCCTGAATTCGTAATTTGGTAACAGTGAAGTTTTTAGTGTAGAGCATTTATGCTCCATAACCCAAAGACTAGGGTGAACACGAGACTAAATAGAAATAATTTACATGCCGTAAACAGAGTTCTGCAATCAATATTTGATGGTAGGCAGTAAAAATCAAGACAGTGTTCTGCCTGTGAAAATGTCATGGAATTAACGGTCTCCTTGGCATAAGGAAGGCAACAGAAGAGTATCTGAATACTTCAAATTCTTAAAATACTTAAAAGCATTTGAAGCAGCTGCTATATTACCTGTAACTGTAGTTTCCAATCTTGAAAGGATGCCCATGGTCTTTTTACGCTGTGCCATTCAAAGCCCATGATGCACTGACGAAATCTCTCTGATGGCACCACTCAGAGAAAAGTCTCTTTGCTCTTCTGAACCTTTTAGAGATGCACCTTTGGGCAGTTAAAACAAGCTTAAAACCTTTTCCCTGAGGACTGAGAAGGGAGATACGATCTTTGAGCTCCTCAGTAACTCTTCCTCATCAAGTTCTTCTGATGAGAGCTCCTCACATCTCTTGCGGTTTCCCAAGCTGTGAAAAAAACGTGTAGATCCTTACCCTGCTGGGCTCAGGCAGAGCGCTGTGGATCACCCAGTAGCGCTGGGTGAGGGTACAGCTGTATATACATACATACGAAAATCACTGATTTGGTGGTTTGGGTGCGTGGAAATGATTTAAATCAAGTGGCACAGCACAGTGTAAGACTGTTGTACTTGTGTCTTTACACTTTTAGTAGACAGATGAAAGGAAAAGCTAATCTATGTTAAAATTAATGGGAAGTGTTTATACTGCATTAAAAAAGAAGCTGTGTATTGGAACAGGATATTGGTGTGAAGGGACTGTGAACCTTGAGAGAGATGCTATTAAAAATGACTTGAAGACCATGTAATATCATAAAACTATTTTCAAAAGCTGTATGAGATTTAATTCAATGAAAAATAATATATACGTGTGTTATGCTTGTAATGTGTATATATTTGCATTCAATACGAGTAGATGGAAGTCTGGTTGTGGAAAAGGGAGCTCTTCTCAAAGTTGCGTTGTAGAGCAAGGGCTACATCTGTGGGTGAGACTTTCGAGGGCTGCAGCTGTTCGGAGAGGCAGTCCTTGCCTAAGTGAGTTTATACTGTAAATAGACAAAAGATAGGAGGACAAGAGTGAAGGAAGTCAATATTTAAGATTGCTTAGAGTCATATGGCAGGCTTAAAAAAATTAATGACATTACAGTTAATATCTTGATTCCCACTCGTAGCTCCAGTCCATCAGACTAAGCTGCAGAATGGTCAGGAAACAGTCTCCAGGTCCCCGAGCAGCTGGTGTTTTGCATTGCCAAGGGTGGGGCCCCTTGTGTCAGCTCAGCCTTTTGTTGGTGGTTTTTGGGTTGTTTTGGGTTTTTTTTAAATACAGCTTGCTGTCTGCCTATTAATCTTAGGTGACACTTTGTGTAGAAGCACATGCAGGATCCACTTGTGTCCTTGGTTCCGTGTGTGCTGATGCCCTGAAGCTGAGAGTGGTGAGAACGAGCTGGTGGTAGACAGAGACTTAGTATTTGTGCGTGCTGGCTAAGCACAGGACAGAAGGGCAGTGGCTGCCCTCAAATGGCTTGCAGTGCAAGTACAAGACAGAAGCCAGCATGCGAATACAAACAGGTGGGGATGTCCTGGGGCACAGCTTTATCCAAAGCGTTGTGCTTTGGATGGGTTGGCTCCTTCTAAAATGAGCTCCAGTTAGCTGGATGGTTGCATATGAATGAATAAGGCTTGCAGCAATAGAAATGACATTCTCAAGTGACTGCAAATGCAACAGATACGTCACGTTTATATCGATGAATACTGTTAACTCATCCCCTCACGCTGCTTTTGTATTTTCTCATGTGAAGTGGGCCATCTTCATGAGCTGTAGTAATTCCCTACTGAAAACTCCTCAGGGCTTTAAGTGTTGCCAAAGCACTACAGTTCTTCCTGAGCGGTCCTTACCTAATCAGGCCATCGCATCCTCCGTGCTAGGCCTGCTCAGGCTGCTCGCTCCTCAGCAACACCTGGGGGCTTCGGTGCAACTGAAGTCTCCAGAGCGAGATCACGTTAACAAAGAGTGACGTTAAGAAAATTTTCTGAGCGGTGCTTTTGATGAATTGCTCAGCTGTCCTTTTTCTCACAGTGAAATACACATTGCCAAAGAGCACTGGCAAGCTAACTGCATATAACGGCTTGGGTAGTTAGGTCTAGGCAAGCGCTGGATGTGGTACAGGAGATGCAGTAGCACAATCAATAGCAGTTATTCCTCACACCTGCAAAGTTGCTGTATCCCTTTTATTGTTGGTCCACTGCAGTAGTAAATGCTAGCAGACATGACATGGGCTTCCCAAACATCTAAAGGGTATAACACCAGTGTTCATAAAAACTTGCAGTTGAAATTGCCGTCCATGCAGGTGAGGTTCTTTTCTGTGAAAAGAATGAATGAGCTTATAACTTGGATTATGAAAAACATTGATTCTAAAAACAATTTGGAAATGCTGATGTTGAGGTGTGTTTTACTGTGGTCTCCTCATCTCTCAGGCAGTTGAAAACAGTAGTTGCAAATGAACATTACTGAAATACTTTTTTTTTTTTTTTCTGTCACCTTAGAGATGTGAATGGGATGGGTATCAATTGGGTTAAATTTGTGGCTGATGAAAGTGCAGGGAACAAGATTTGGTATGCTGTTGTATCGGCATTTGCTTGAATGAGCCACTGGGTTGAAAATTCAGAAAATTCAAATATATATCCTTAGGTAAGTTGCTTAGACTTACTTGTTCTTCCTTGGTTTTGCCTGCTGGAGATGCCTGCATAAAAAGTTTACTACTTAGTGCTGCACACTGATGTGCAGGAAGAATGGACTTTGGAGATGGGCACGGACTTCAGCCCACGCTGTCAGATGTCTTGACACACTATTGATAAACCATAATTGATTGAAGGCCAGAGAGTGTGTGAGGAGCACCGTTTGCATGGAGGTGCTGTAAAGACACAAATGATGAATCATGTATGAAAATATACCGATGTGTAAAAATATACTTAAATGTTCAGGTACTAATGCAATAGTCTCAACTCTTGAGCCCTGTACCGTGCTGCCATACGTGAGATTAGGTAGGGTAAGGGTCCCGGGGGCATCTTCCTTGGGAGAGACTGTTTCCAAGGGACGGTTCCCCAGCCCACTGGTGTGAATGTTTGGAGTGGAGAGAAATGAAGAGGCAAACACCACCACTCCCATCCCTCCCTACCTCCACCCCCATCACATTACTATTTTTTTTGTCCAAAAAGCATATCAGTAATGTAGTACTTCACGAAATTGTGATGTATACTATATTGTAATACAGCCTGTAATTTAATATTGTCAATCTTTCTGTCTGTCATGGTACTTCTGTCAAACTTCTGAAAGTGCAAATTTTTTTTCTCCAACTGGGCTAACAAAATAGATGTTCCTCTAAACACGTGGGTAATTTTTATGCTTCTGAAATGGCTGTGTGTGCTGGTTGTTTTTTTTTTTTAATTTGCTGTATCAAGTTATGTTATGTGGTAAAATTGTTGTGTGCTGGGGATCGTCCGTTTCACAAGGCGTTCACTTAAATTTTTTTAGTGCAGCAAATGAACAGCTCAGCATACAAGACATGGCTGGCTGGCCGGCACTTCTCTGCCACTGTTTCTAACTACTGTTTATATTTAAAGGGCACTGTTAAGGTCGTTCAAACTGAAAATTTATGCTGCAGTACCTTGAAAGTGGCTCCAAATTGTAGGTTTTAATTTTAACAGTTCTGATCTTTCCTGTAACTTGAAATAGCCACTTAAGAGCTCTGCCAGAGTTTGAAACCACTTCAACTTGTCATTCGGCCTATCTTTACATAAAGAGAGAAAGGATTTTTATGTTTCTTGAGAGACCCATGGAAATTAAATTTCCCCAAGTTAATATATATGGGAAGCTCAGCTTTGCCAATATCTTCCTTTGATTTGCCTGAACAATCTTGACAAGATTTTGTTGTGGTTGAGGAAATAAATGGTGTCTTTGTCGCGTACGCAACACACAGAAATGTGGAAGGAGTAGTTGCATGGGGAGTAAAGCTCTGTCAGGTGCAACATTGGGATGGTAAGAAATCCTTCCCCCACCCACCATTATCTCTAACTAGTGTTTCTTGGCAGCTGCGGGGATTTTCCTTGAGAGAAATGTCTAAAATTACATCCTTCTCTTCAGTTCTGTGAAGATGGAGAGAGAATGCGTTTAGCACGTTAAAAGCCCGCTACCGGCATGCTGAAGTGGGTCTGTCAAAATCCCTTGGAGCTGGGCTACTGTTAAAATGAAACTTTTCTGCTAAAAGGCTTATTTGAGGAGAAAGTTGCTCGTGGTTTTTTGCTTGTTTCCTAGACAAAAGTTACTGCACTGGCTGTGCTGCAGTTCCCTGGTTTGGCTGGCTGGCCTTTATCACCAACTCCTGATTTTTATTTTTAGTGCTATTTTTCTGATTTCTTCTCTAGCGCTTAGCAGATGCTACCTTGCAAAAGCAGTTACTTTGCATTCCTTCCTATCCTTCTCAACAGCATCTCTTTTTTTTGGGTTACTTTTGGGAGTTGTGCTTTCCCTCCAGGAACAACTAGCCAACTGGGGCTTGTTTTTGCCGATGAGGGTGGACTTCTTGTTCTCTCCCCAGCTGCCCTGGGCTTCCTGCTACCCGTCCCCGCTGCTTGACTCCTGGCGTGTAAGCCCTTGGGCAGGATCCCTCACCTCGATCCCTGTTTGTTCAGGTGCTAATGCAGCAGGGACCAGGTCCGGGCCCTGGCCAGAGCTCCCGGGCATGTCTACAGTACAGGGGAGATTTCCAAAATGGCTGTCTCCCAAACCTACTCTTGTTCCTGTTTTGCATTGCTGGAAACGTCCCCTCTTCTCTCACCCGGGCGGCAGTTTTCAACTCTTTTTCTACTCTCCTGCTCAGTGTTTTTTAACTTAGCTCTTGACTTTGAGGCAGGCTGCCCAGCTTTCTCGACTGCCCCTGGGTGTGAGGAACATGATGGCTTCATGTATGATCTCTCAGCGAGTTGCTGCAAGCCTCCAGGGAGAGGGAAGCCCACTGGCCAGGCCAAATGGGCACATGGCTCCCGTAAATTTATCTAGGGTGTCTTCCTTAACCCTCTCGTGCTATTTGGTGTGAACTAAGCACCGAGGGTGGGACCCATTTTATTGCTTTGGATGATGCTGGTGGTCTGTGGGTCTTTACTGCCCTGGTTTCAGCTGTCGAACGTTCGCTCAGTAGCTGGGAGAGCTGCTGTCCCCTCCCGGCAGCGTGCAGGTCGGATGGCCGGCTGGGAGAGGGAAGCAGCCCCAGGCATGCTGCAGTGCTGAGCCTCTGCCGGCCTCTGCAACACAAGCTGGGCACAGTCGGGCATTTTTGGCAAAGGTTTTTGCCATTTGAACGGATACAGTTTTGTGTAATTTCACGCTTTTTGGTTACTCAATGAAACTGTGTCTTCATCTGAGAACAGGTGGTATCAATGGGGTTTAGTTGTGAGACAGGTCATTATTTTCAAGGTGGGGGTGGAGGGGAAACCACAACCAAAACATGCAAGATGCGCGTCGTAAAGATTCTTGATTGCATTCATTTGTTTGAAACCAGTGAGTAAATATCTGCATATGTGCGTATATGTCTTTGATTTGTGTAGTCTTTGAATTGTGACATGCAGCTGTGTCCTTCAGGGAGGCACAGAAGAAACTTCTGCGGCTTTACAGGAAAATATATAGCAATATATTTTATGTTGCTGCTATCTTTTGCTCCAGATCTTGTACTGGGTAAAAATACATGTTTTTGAGAATGCTCCACAATCATGCAATTTGCATGATTTGGAAGTTTGTGTTATAAGGAAAGTTTGTTTTGGAGATTCTGAAATTACTGTGGTAAGGAAACCCTTTTTTTCCAGTTGTGTGAAATTCAAAATTTGTCACAACTCTCAATAGGCAGGTTTCCTTAGCATTTGAGCAGACATCTGATTTTATTCTTCCCTACTTCTTGCCCTCTTCTTGTTCTTTTCAGGAAATGCCATTGCCGTTTAGGGTACTGGATTTAGATACGTTGTACATATATCCACTAAGAATAGCATTGCTGTTTGAAAGTAGTCATGTCTTCAGGCTTTTCCAGCAGTGCCTTGTCATGCTGCATGGTTTACCCAAAGCCTACACTTAACCAGTGTGGGCTGGCAACATGAGTCACTTAGCAAAGCCTGTCTCATTTTAGTCTGTACCGTGAGAGTTTTAACCTGCTCAGGTCTGTGGTCCATCCTGGTTGTCCCTCAGAGGTCTTTCTTCAGGCTTCCTGACACTGGCTGGCCAGATGCGGGGAGATGCTGCTTTCAACTCCTGCCCTAGAGATAAGAGCGTATGCCAGTTACAGTTTTCTTTAGAGTTTTCAACTTTTGGGCAATGCACGTAGAAGTAATTACTTGATTTGATTCTGCCCGTCTTGAGTCCATCCCTTGTGGCTCTCTCATTATACTGTGTCACTAGTAAGTAAAACAGGCCAACATTAACATGCCTCTATCCAGCTATTCTTGAAGATTAAAAACATGTTGGCTCACAGACATTCACTGTTCTAAGCTGCCCAGAGGCAGATACCAGAAACAATAAGCCTGACACTGAGTTATGGTGGCAGTGAAATGTTTAAATAAAAAACCCCACAACCCAAAAAATAATAAAAAGATCTTTCCTGTACTTTTCTGGGAAAGGAGTGGATATGAATGCCCCAGAAGGCTACTTGATGCTGAAAGGGGGATCTTTTTTATTACTGTAGTAAGGAAGAAAGGGATAACTTGTCGAAGGTGGTTTTTGTGAAGGCATCTAACAGATAGTTTGCTTTGACTTTGTATCACTGATTTCTTTTTGTGACATTAAGGGAGCTGGTAAGCCTGTGTCTGCACCCCCTTTGTAAAATGGTTTATCTGGCAGGAGAGATGGTTTTTGGCTGAAAAACATTCGTATAAGGAGCAAGTACTATTATTGCTATTGCATGTGATGTGCAGTGCATCATATTAAGTAAAACTGTGTGGGTGTGTTTAGTTATGAAACTGGTACAGGTTGCTCTTGGGTCTCATTAAAACTGACGAGGGGTGACCTGTGCCTGGTGGCGGTTCTGGGCGTACCTCTGCGCTCTTCTGGCTAGCCTTTCCATCTCCTCTGTTACTGCCGCGGTTACAACTTCTGGCTGCGCCTCCTCTTCGGTAGGTATCGGGAACCACATCTTGAGTTTCTCATTGGTACTTGACACTTACGGTAATCAGATAGGAAATACAGGTCTGGGAGAAATGGGAGATAACCCTAACTGTAAACATGCCTTGACTTCGATTTTAAGGAAACTCCAATCAGATGCATCAAATCACAAATAGTTCTGTAATAAGGGAAGGCAACTTTTGTATAAAGGCCAGCAGCGCTGTCAGTGTAGCACCGATACCTTTGCACCCTTTCCACCAGCACACTGGAAGCTTGCAGTGGTTAACTGGCTGAGTGCTGCTCACCTTTCCAGAAACACCTGTATTGGGTTTTGGCTCTGTTTTTAAGAGAAGTGCTTCTGATTAGGGATTCTGTGCCTCTCTCCAGCTGAATGTCAGAAACAAGAATATTAAACAGTATCTTTAGTTGGCTCCAAGGCATTTCAGACCTCTTAGATACCAGTAACAGCACAGGACATGCACTGCAGCCCTGGAAGTTGTTTTGTCTGATTATTATAAAAAAAAAAATCATCCTTTTGCAATATTTTTGCCTGCTGGTTTGTTTAGGGAAATCTTTAATGTGTGACATATTTATAAAATGGCTCAGAAATTCTCGCTATAATGTACATTAAAAACCACATATATTGTGTGTGCAATGAAAGACAACTTGTAACTCCTCAGAAAGATAGCATGACTGATTTATGGCTGTCTGATTTTCCTGTTGGAAGAGTAAACCAGTTTGCCAAAATAGATCGGTCCAAAGGAATTGAAAATAAGTCCTCTGTTTGAGTTATAAAATATTTCCATATTTGTAAGCCCCTCACAATGAAAATGGACTTTGATTTATTTGCAGTGGGTAAATGCTGTCTCTAAAGCACAGCCCTGGTCTCTCGTTACTCTTCTGCCTTTAACAAAGCTATTCTTTATTCCACAAATACAATGAGAAGGCGGGGCAGGGAACGGAGAAAATTCACATTGTAGTATGTGACACATTAGAATAAATTCATGTATTAGTGATGGTTTTTGTGGTGTAGACCCTGATAGTTCTCAGAGTTCCAGTTAACAGGAAGCTGTGCTCTCTGAAGTGTTCTCTGTCCTATTTGGATGAAGACACCATGGTAAGTGGGACTGACAAATGGCAGCAGAAGTGTGCAAAGGGAAGGCATAAATAAGACCTCGTGGCTGCACAGATTAGTCATTGCACAATTTACATAAACTTGAACCAAGAAGCCCTGCACACCAGTTCTGCTCAACAAAGTGCAGGCTCTTCTCCTCATCGCCCTCCTCCCAAGCCCTTGTGAGAGCTGATGCAGCAGCTTGTTTTGAATTATATTTGCTCAAACAGCCCTTTTAAAAGTGTCACTTCTAGTTTCCACTGTGGAAGGAGCTGTGAGGAATCCCTGCCATCACAGTGAGATATTCTCTGTGTGTGCGAGCAAAGGTGGAGGAAGGCTTGGCAGGCTGCATGATAGACAGCAGCTGACAAGTTCATACAGGATTGCATCTCTTTCGGGCTTTTAGTTGTCAGCTGCCTGCGAGGAGAGTGCTCCAGCCCTGGGACAAGATCCTGAAAGTTTTTGAAGGCTGGAGCAAGCTTTACATCGTGGAGATGGCTGGTGGACCAGTCCTGCTAACAGCTTCTTGCCGAGTCAGTGGGTTGTTGAGAGATGGTTGAAACAACCTGTAATATAGCTGCTTTTTCCCAGAAAACGATTTCTGTTCTCGGAGCGGGCTGGATGAGGGAGTTGGAACCAGGGAGTTTATTGTCAGATCTTGTTGGAGGTTGCCCTTGGCCTGATTTCTTACTGGCAAATGTTGACTTGTCTCAGGCTGCTGTTGAACTGGTGCCTTTGCAAATAAGAGATGCCAAAGAGCCTGTCTGCTGTGGAACTGACTGTACAGTATGTTTCCAATTTTGCATATCGTAGCACAAATTCATAGGAAAGAAGGGAAATTTTAAATCATGAAAAGAAATCAACAAAATTTGAAAGCATGTTTGTAGATGGACAAGTGGATGGACCCATTGGTTACCATTTGGTCTGTCTGCACTGGAAATCAATGTGAAATCTTTCACCATTTTTAGTAACACAGAGTTGAATTCTCAAATGGAAGGACAGAGCACTAAATCAAGGAACCTGGGCACTTGATTTTATTTTTTGGACTGGGTGGTCCAAATCATTAACGTTTTTTCCAGAAGCTATGCAGGCTCCTCAGCTGAAATTTATTTTTTTTCTGTGAAACATCATGTTTGGTTGAGAAGCATAGAAAACTGCGATATTTTCGATTCATTTAAAAAAAAAAAAAAAGAAAAGCTGTGTTGAGGGCTTTCAGATTTCTCATTTCTACATAGAAGACTTTAAGGGTTAGGGCTGTCTTGGCACCGTGAGGGCTGGCAGCGGTGCAGGGACCTCCCCCAGCAGCCCCATCCCGCCGTGCCTGGAGGCAGGGATCAGAGCTGGGACAGAGACCAGGTCCCGCTGCAGGGACAGGGCGGCTCCGGGGCCAAGCCTGGGGCCCTGGTGGGCAAGGGGCTGGCAGGGTTGGAGCTGATGAGAGCGTTACAGGGAGTGACGTGTCTCACATTTTTGACCTCCAGCTGGATTTTGGGTTAAATTCCACATTATTTACAGTGTATTAATTTGTAGTAACAATTTAGGAAATGGTTTCATTTTTCTGTGAGAATTATTACTAGCTTAGTACTTTTTGTGTGGATTATTAATTATTTTTTTTCCCAGTGTTTTTGACATGCTCCCTTTTTACATCCATATCTCCAGTCTGTATGACAAACTTGCAGGTAGTTGGCCTTTAATGGCAAGCCCTGAAATCTCATGTTTCAGTTTTTCAGACCTAGATGCTTCTGTGAGGAGGAAATAAGTCCAACGGCATCCCTATCCTGTCTTTATAATGCAAAACAACTGATCTTTGCCGTACGTCCCCCGTTTCTTTGAATAGCATATTTTGACGCTCAGAAGAAACATGATGTCACAAGAATACAAATGAACCTGTAAATTTGTTATTAAAAATGTCTGTTCTGCTACGAGTTTGGGTGTTTATGAAACTTGAGCAGTTTTTTGGTACTAAACTGTCTTTGCTGACAACTAAAATTCATAGAATTGGCTATTACAGGATTATATCCTAATTATCTTAAGTGAACCCTGACCTCGGTAATTTGAAGCTGTCTGCCAGCTTGCTAGCTGGAGCTGGTCATTCCTGCCAGATGTTGCCCATCAATGCTAGGCGTCAGCCTTCCCGTAACGAAAGGCACTCAGAGCACAGCCATCCTGAGGTAACATAGCGGCTTCGTATTTTCCTGCTTAACCCTGCTTTCTCCTGATGTCAGGAGCCTGGGGCTTGACTGGCCACTGTTGATGGTGTGGCAGCTGTAGGAGGTGTTTCCAGGAGCTGCAGGAGACGGGCTAACATCCTTCTTGCTGGGGACCATGGTGCTGACCACAGGTGCTCAGTATGTGCTCTTGGCCTTGCAGGATGGGAGGGATGGGTGATGGGAAGAAGGAAAAGGGTGCTGCTGGATATTTGGTAATGGTGTGGTGCAGGCGAGACTCGAACAGGAGTTGATGCGGTTGCCTTCTCCATTGCCCTGTGCCATCTGGGAATGCGCTTCTGGATCCTGCTTCCCTGGGTTCCTTGCTGCCTGGCTGAGCCGTGCGGGGGGCTCTGCTGAAGCTGGGACTGGGTTACCAAAGGAGAAGCAGCCCTCAGCATTTACTGCAAGGACTAGAAAAAATCATGTTTCCATTCTGTCTTCAAGCTCATACCTTTTGAAAAAGCTACGACTTGGCCACATACACGTTCCTCTTCTCTCCAGAAAAGTTTCTTTCAGGGTCCCACTTTAGGTGCCTCAGTCACCTCTGCTGTTTCTGGTAGTGGCAGTGGATTTTCACTGCCCTTTTCCCTCTCCTGAAGGAGCAGGGTGTAATTCTGGAAACGTGCCTTTGGTGCGTTAGGGTCGTTAAGTTATTATATTGGCGTTGCCAGGTTTCTCTTTACCTTAAACCAGTATTTAGGGTTCCAAAGACTGACAAAATTAAATTGTATATTGATTTATCTTTATTTACTTTCTAGGTTGGGGCATTTGAAGTTTCTGAGCATTGTCTTTGGCAGTATGGCAAGCTACATAGATATTTTAGATAATATATATATATAAAGTATATATTTATATGTATATTTTTTAATTTACAGCTAATGCTTCTCACAAAGCATGTAATGTCAGCAGATATAATTTTAAAGAATCACCAAAAGATCAGAGTCTACTGTATCAAAAGCCATCAATACAGTATATTTTTTGTAATACTCTTGTGACTTTTGTGATCTGCATGAAGCATTAGTGAAACTGGGACATCTAAGCCAATATCTTTACAAATGACCTTGGTAACCACTTGTTTACCCTCTTGTTTTCAATGGAAGTGAGAACTTGGAGAATAACCTTCCGAACAGGAGTTGCTACTGACATGAATATTAATAAAAACTGTGCAAGGGTTTGGAGGGAGTATCTCAAATGTTCCTTTAAAATCTAATCAGCAATATTTTATGCTGGCTGTAGCAAAGAACTTTTCAATCTGCCTAAGGATATGATTAACATTTCTTATTTTAAACAAAATGAGCAAGCTAGTCCTCATCATTTGGTTTATACAACTTCTGTGCTTTTGGCTGCGAGCTCCATATTAAATACTGTTTGCTTTGAAGCTGTTTTTAATACTAGTCTTCAGAAATTAATTAAATTCCTACCTCCTGAGTCTTGACAGCAGTTGTTTACTTTTTCCTGCAATCGATTAGTTTCCTATTAAATCTTCAGTTACTCTGCATTTTTTTATTTTTTTTTAAGTTCCACCTGTTGTTCTCTTGTCTTTGCTCAGTTTTGGACCTGCTGACTGCCCTATATGGCTCAGGTGTTCCTTCAGCTCTTCCTCCCTAGTGTAATGTCTGCATTTTCTCCTTCATGATACCCTTGCAAAGCATTAGTAAAGCATGAGTAGTCCTGGAGCCCTTAGAAGTCTCTATTTTTCTCCCACGAAGGGCATCCCGTCTTAATACCAACAGATCTTAATGCTTTCATCTGTTTGCAGGCGTCATGGATAAAATAACAAATTTTCTAGAGCAAGGACTGTGCAAACCAGTGTTTATGCTTCTAGTTTCTCTAAAGGGAAGCTGCTCACATGGAACTGAGGTGTAAAGTATGCTGTGACAGACTTCTGGACTACAGTCGTATTTATTCATAAGAAGGTAACTAGTGGGAAAATGCAAGCTGACAAGTTGAAGCTGTCTTGGGGAGAAGTCCTGCTTCAGCCAGATGAGGATAATGAGCCACAACAGAAAATAAATGTGTGTATATATATATATACATATAATTTTTTTTTTAAGTGGTGACTTAAGCAGAGAAGGTAAGGAAAAGTTGCTCAGGGGAGAAGCCCTCAGGAGAGAAGCCCTCAAGGGAGCTCGCTGCCGGTGTAGGGTTGACAGTAATTCTGTGTTGCTTCTGACACTGTGTGACTCCACTTACTAAAGAGCAAGGGGAGATCATGGTCAGTAACTTCAGATTTTTCCACTCCCCTTGTGTTTTCTAGGAACTTGTTGGAAAGTTTCCTATGGATTACAGGCAGCTCCTGGTGTTAGTTTTCAAGTGTTGGTGTAGTGTCTGATATTTAAAGCTGAGATTTTTTTTCCTAGGGAGCCTTTCTTTTAGTCTCCTCATAAAATCTGAAAAATATTTTTTGAATGGCAGAGCTTCAGAAATAACACGTGACTCAAGGATAAAGAGAAGAGAGGAAAGCAGTGTATCTGGTGCTGTAGTATTAAAATTTAGATACTGAGATGTGCCAATTTCCACTGTCAGCATTTAAAAAAAAATAAAATGTTTTTCTTCCATCTGTCACCAATTCAGAATAGATCAGGATTAGTTTTCAGTCTCTTCCTTTGGAAAGTTATCCCCAAATCCACTGGAACTTGTCATTAAGGAGACTTTCAGCTTAAATGTTCTTTACTTAATTAACTAGTTACTAGTAGTTCTACCTCTTTTTAGTTACCAGTAGTAATACCTCTTTTCAGTTCCTTATTGGCCTTCTATAGGTGGTCTCCTATTTTTCTGCCTTTTCAATCCGTTCTTAAAATGTAGGCCTACATTCAAGACCCTATAATATCTTAATACAAGGGAAAAAAAAAGCATATTGAAGTATGTTCGCAGGAATTATTTCTCTGGCTCTTAGAAGGTAACAGTCTTATCTCTACGTGGTAACATTTGTTTGCTTCTTCAGAGTCCCTGTTTGCTTTTCCATCTTGCAGCCTCCTAGTGCATCTAATGGTACGTCTGCCTGCCATGTACCCTTGTCCTCCCATCCTTTCCCCATTGAAGAAGCTGCTGGAGCATCTTGTTTGTGTAGGGCTTTATGTATAATTCAGGCTGGATTTGTTATAAACTCAGTTTTATAAATTTCATGAGAAAAGTGTAAAAAAAAACAACCCCATTTGCTTCTGCTTAGCAGAGAAGGTAGCAATGGCCTTTGTGCCAGAAGAGTTTGTGCCACAGGAGCTGCTGTCCTGATGAAGGTGTACCCTACCATCAGGGATGGAAACCACTGCACCATCAAAGTGTTTTCATCTGAACAGGGTTTCATCCCAATGCCTGAGGTGGTCTTTCATCCTTTCAAGTACCCTGGAGGCAGACTAGTCCGTGTGGCTGTTGGGTTAAGGGTGGCTGTTGACTTCACTGGTATGCAGCTTAGCCGGTTTCCTGGAGGGCTCCAGCCATCCCAGCTCTTAGGAGACTCTGATGAGACCAGGTACACACAGTTGAACAATGCTGTCACCAGGCCTGTATTATTTTGTTTCAGTGAGGTGAAAGCTCTCAAGATCCCTACCAGCCCATCATTTCCTCAGGACTCCAAATTCACACATCAGTTTGATGTTCAGGATGTGTAACTGAGATCCATCAGCAAAGCAGCTTTGGAAATAGAGTGCCTCTGGGCAGGGGCCACACGTATCTCTTGGGAGGTCACGCAGTCTCCGAAGTCCTGGCAGAAGAGGAGCGGTGGCAGGATGCAGGTGGGCAATTCTCAGCTCAGGCTGCTAAACCACTGTGGAGAAGAGGGCCAAACGTATGTCAGCAGTAGAAGTGCTGTGAGAAGCTAGCCTAGAAAACAGAGGGCAGGTGGAGATGTGCTGCAGGGTTATAAAATAGCTGACAGGACAGAATCCAGGTTTAGCTGTAGATGAGTATTACTGGTGGACGATGCTGTGTGAGAGCAGCGAAGAAACCGGTAAAGCTTACAGATATCCAGACCACAGGCAAGGTGTGGACAGCCTTTGCAGAGCCTCTTGTAGTTCGTCAGGCACAGAGTGCAAATTCTTTGATATCAAGGGCTGTCTGTATTTTCCATATACAACCCCGCAGCTGCCATAAATAGTAAATAAAGGCTTTGCTTTCCTGATACGCTTAACCTCTGGCTTAGACCACGTATATGCTCAGAGCTGCATAGTATGCAGGTATGGTAGCTGTGTTTTATGCAGATGCAATGCAGTGTGTTTACCCTCCTTAAACCTATTGATTAAAGAATGTACATTTTGTTCAGCTGAATTGAATTGGACTTTAGTGTTCATGACACTTTTCATCCTTTCTTTGGTAATAGTCTGTGGTACTGTGACCATTCCTGATCATAAAGAGAGATGCTGCCAGTAGGGTTTTTTAGCATTTGTTGAAGAGTTCCTTAAATCAAGTCCTCCAAAAGTCAAACTTTTGAGTTCCTCATGGCCTGAACAAAGGAAACATTTTTCTCCAATGTCCTCCCTGTTGGTCTCCTGCTGGCATAACTAGCTGCTATTCCAAATACTCAGCAACTTCTTTCCTTCGCCTGTCTTTTTGGGGTTTTTATTTTGTATTGCTGGATTTCAGTTTATTGCAAGATCCTTATCAGGTGGAGCCCTTTAAAAGAGAGGGCAGATGGTCTTGGGCCTTCTCTTGCCAGCTTAAAAAATAATGGAAGCTAACTTCTTCCTCTTTCTCTGCACCTAGTTATTTAAATGTTTGATTTGGTAATGAGTCCAAACAAAAAAAAAACCAACCTCACTGGCCATGCTGAAAATCAGCATTTCATGAGATCGCTGATCATGTATGTAACGTCCAGATTTTTCCCTTTGAGCCAAGCTCCCAGCTTGACCCCCGTAGCCCATCTACTTGAGGAATCGTTGTGGTACCTTGTGGGTTGGACTGTTCAGCAATCAAGGGAGTGTGGCCTATGTGGGAAATAAGGGACAACACAGGACATGACTGCTATTTCTCTTGAAGATGTGCCAATGTCAACTCCCAAGTATATCTTTATTAGCCTGTTGAGCTGCTTTTTTTTCCCACAGAAATCAACACTTTATTTCAATAGCAGAGGCCTTTCATATGTATGTTTCATCTTTTTGTCTGTTTTTTCTTTAAATGAATTTTCTGTTGATAACCAGCTATATCTACATATATATATTTTACAACTCTGAGATTGCTTTTTAAGCAAAATTTGATTAAATCTGGAAATAACTCATTTGTTTTCATTTAATATAAGGACACAATTTTCATCAAGGATATTATTTTTTTACAGCTTCAAGTGAATTGTATTAAAAAAAACAATTACCCGAGGCCTTTGGTCATTTTATGTGTGTATAGTGCAAGCAGTATTTCAATAGACTGCGCATCCCAACGCTAAACACGCGATTATAGTAAAAGCAAATGCATTTGCAATGGAACAAGATACCTGGGAGCAGCCTACCGCTGCACTAAGGTTCCCAGACCGTATGAGTGTGTTGGCAAAGGTGTTTGTAGCCTCTCGTGAAGTCTGCCAGCTTTTCCCTTGACTGCTGCTGTGTTACGGGCCTTCTGCCTGGATTGAGACAGAGCCTCTTGAACAACTTCCACTTTTATTGCCAGTCTGGAGAGGGAAAATACATCAAAATCAGTGGTGGAAAGTGTTTTGCTTTGGATTTACTGTATCTAAGATATCTATATGTGTACGTAAAAGGAACCAGAGTCGAATTGTACTTTACAGAACTTTTCTGGACTAACACTAACTTCTGTGTCCAAGCAGTTTCCATCCCCACCACTGATTTTTGTGAGTAAACTGCACGGGCATGGCTTGCCTACTTCTGGATATGCGACTTCATTGAAATGAACAAGACACCTTTATGCCAGGAGTAGCGTTTTCTTTGTCACACAGTATTTGCCAGCACATGAAACGAGTTTTATTTTGTTAGCTGACTGTTTTCTTGATGCGTGTAATTAGTCTGCTTTGAAACACCTTCATGGCTTGGTGTCAGCTGCAGAGTTGCTTCATAGTCACATTGGGGCACAGATGGCAAGGGAGAAGGGAAGAGATTATCTTTTCGGGAAGGAACCTGTGCCTGCGTTTTCCCAACAGGATTCGTGATTTCTATGTAATTGGATGGTTTTGTTTCACAGAGCATAAGGTAGTGCTGGCATGCAAACTTCAGACATCTGTGACCTCTTTTGAACTTGCTAACTCTGAAGCTTTCTGTTCCGCGTCTCAGTTGTACTTTGATTATGATGACTTTGAAAGAGCTGTTCTTTGATGGAATGTTGTATGAGGCATCTCTTGAAGCAAGTTAAAACTTGTGCTTTAAAACGTGGTCTTTGCATCTTAATCAATACTGAGACATGGTGAATTAATCTGTGTATAGCCCTGAGGGATCTTCTTGGTAGGGATTATTTTCTGTGCCTGAAAGACCTTACACCTGTAAGGAATAGAAGCACAACGGTGGCGTGGAGCTTGCGGGTGTGTGTGGAAGCTCAAATCTGTTCTATCCACATGAGTATTTCCATAAATACAGGCAGGGAAATTTCTAAACATTTCTGGATGTTAATCATCTGGGTTCCTAAACTGCACATAGGATTATTAACTTGGTCTGGATGAGTGAGCTGTGTTTGGATTCAGAAACATACCACAACTGTCTTGATATCTTCTACTTCTCAGTTCAGCACAACTTTTGCTGAATACAAGATTGTAGGGTTTCTGTGCTTTAACTTGCTTTCCCGTGAGTTGCAAAGACAGTTGGGACTACTGATTGAGTCCAGCAGGAGACTGCAAAGTGGTATGGCCAGTGGGAACATCCTTTGAGGAAAGAGGAGGGCAGATGCTATCTTTTGAGTTACTATGCATGTTGAAGACTGCTTAATATGAACAGTTGCCATTAGATTCTCTACATTTAAACACATTCGTTAATACAGTTGCATTTCTATCTCAACCTGCCTGTAGAAAGGTACAAGGCAAATCATTATCTCTGGCTATTTATTACTTGATTTTGCTGACTCTTTGTCTGCTATTTGTTCTGCTTTGATTTCTGTAGCAAAATAAATTTTATATTTGGTGGGTTTTTTGTTCTTTTTTTTTTTTTAGTCTTACAGGCCAGATGCAGCAAAACACCTGAGTGTGTAGGCAGCTTTTAAACAAATACTGAAATCCCACCAAAGCCAATGGCATTTAGGCATGAGCTTTGCAGAACTGGGGCATAACGCTTTACCAGTAAAGAATGAGATGGAAAACCTGGCTTTCCATTTTTACTGCCATCAGTAATGAATGCAAGTATTTTTACAGACAAAATAAAGCCCTCTAATGTGAAGGTTGTGACCATTTTTGGTGCCTTTTCTGCCTTCTCCAGACTTGTGAGGTCTGAGTGTGACCTAGCCCTGCTGTACTGCAAGAAGCTCTGCAATCTGCTGCCTGTAAAGCTAAGTCTTTTACTTCATATATTTGATATGGCTCCAGATACTGTGGAATGTAAAACTCTGAGGCAAAACATTGGTGGAACTAAATCCAGATGTTACAGAGGTATTTGTGGAAACTGGTCATCCTCTTCTGACACATGCTTAAGCTGATCAGCTGTTTGAATATGGAAGGAATTCCTATGCACACTCCTCAGTTTTGAAGGAGACATGGTGTGTGGAATGAGCCTCTCCTTTCCTCCCAGTATCGAGTAGCCAGTGTCTGCAGACCAGAGAAGATACCATCTAAGATCATTTAACTCACGTTGTTCCCTTGTGTGCAACACACAGTGTCATTACAACAGGTTTTTGGTTTGGTTTTTTTTTCCACTTTGTTTTCTTTTTGGTTATTCTGTGAAATTTGCCATGCAGCTGAAACTGGAAATGGGAAATTATCACTATATTTTTAGGATTTTTTTTCTCCATTTCCCAGCAATGTTTGAAAAATTGGAAATGCAATGATCTTTTCTGAAATACATATTTAAGTAAATTGGTGCTATATTTAAGACTTCAAGCCTCAGTAGAGCATGGAATGTTGACTTTTGCTGCTGATTTTTACAGTATTGTGCTGGGTTGACCCTGTCTGGAGGCCAGGTGCCCACCAAAGCTGCTCTATCACTCGCCTCTTTGGCTGGATAGGGGAGAGAAAATGTAACAAAAGGCTCATGGGTTGAGATAAGGACTGGGAGNTCATGGGTTGAGATAAGGACAGGGAGAGATCACTCACCAATTCCCATCACGGGCAAACCAGACTTGACTCAGTTTAATTTATTTCCAATCAAATCAGAGTCAAGTAATGAGAAATAAAATCAAATCTTAAATTTTCGTTCACCGCTCCCTTCTCTCCATGTTCAACTTTATTTCTGAATTTTCTACGTCCCCCCCACCAGCAGCACAGGGGGCGGGGAATGGGGGTTATGAGCAATTCATCACACGTTGTCGCTGCTGCTTCTCCCTCCTCAGGAGGAGGACTACTGACACTCTTCTCTGGCTCCATCCTGGGGTCCCTCCCATAGGAGACAGTCCTCCACAAACTTCTCCAACATGAGTCCTTCCCATGGGCTACAGGTCTTCACGAAATGCTCCAGTGTGGGTCTCTTCTGTGAGGTGCAGACCTTCAAGAACAGACTGCTCCAGTGTGGGTCCCCCACTGTAAAAAGTTTATGATTGGTTTAATGAACTATACTGTTGTTTATAGCTTGTTTTCAGTTGATCCAACTCAAAAAGAGTTAAATTCCTATGTCAGTCATGGGGAAAAACAAGTTTGCATATCTATTCTGCCTCTTGGAGCCCACATTCCTTCTTTTTCTCAATTATAAAGGATTTACAACACAACAGCATGTTAAATGTTGTTCATGTACACAGCTGTGTATGAAGTGCCTGCCTTGGCATTATGTTCTTGTGCCCTGATTCTGCCAGCAGACCCACACGGATGAACCTTTGCCACGAGGAGAGGAGTCCTGCATGCATGACCCCTCTGTTTGCCCATGTGCAATTGTTCATGTAACCAGGGGCATCAAACAGTGGAGCACCAGATTCCTCGTTCCCTTTGCCCGTGAGGGTAATCCTAGCAACGCTGGTGAAGATCTTACAGTGAATAATGCTGCTAAGGTTTATATGTGGTTGCAGGTTTTAATGTTGTGTTTCTCACTTACTGGTGCTTTGTTCTTCCTTTTAACTTTTTCTAAAGAACCTTTTAAGTCTTCTACTAGAATGGATTTTTCTTTTGTGCATTTTTATTACTGTTTTAAACCTTGCCTTGCTACTGCTTATCAGAATAAAATGATCCAGTGAGAAAATGCCTGGTTTCAGGCTCGAGAAGGTGCAAAGTTTTTTCTTGTTTGTAGGATCAAGAGGGTTAAGCAATTATTGATAGCTCTTCCAGTTCTGGATACCTTTGAGGTGGTAAGGCAGAATGGAAAGATTGTTTTCCAATTAAAGATTAATACCATGAATATCTGAAAGGCTTTAGTATGGTGGCTACCTACCTGTTAGAGACGTTTTGCCTGCCATGGCCTGAATTGGTGTGCCTGACAAGTCTGGTAGAGTTTGGGATGCTGTTGTCTAGAATAGTGTCTTTATATCTGCTCAGGGATCTGTGGTGCACAAAGCAGCAATGTAGTTAAAGTTAGGTTTTGAGAAAAACTGAGGGACAGCAGAAGTCCTCTTAAAGCTTCCTCTGCAATCTGATAGCATTTGTGTCTCTGCTCTGGCTCAGCCAACACCAACTAATTGATTGTTGCTCTGGTGCAGCAATGGAAGTACTCTCCTCTCAAAGCTTTTGCAGACTTATTGACAAACAGGCAAAGGGGAGAATGATCAGAGCCTAGAAGTATAGGAAGTATCTTGCTTAATGCCTGTTTGGCTGTGTGTATTTAATTTATGTTGTATCGTGTGCAAATATGAACGAGTCATTGTAATCTGTGCTCGTGCATGAATGCAGCTATATGCTCCGCTTCCTTCCCTTTCTTGTTCAGCCGACCAAAACCCCTGGCCAGGAAAGAAAGTGCTGGGCTGTAAGTGTGGAAAAGGGGCTGTCATGAGAAACTGAGAGTAGCAGCCTCCACTGGGTATAGACTGTGGTACTAAAGCAGCGGAGTACTTCATCAGATACTTGATGTTGAATGTGCACGTCTGTAATCAATTCTGAGTGGGTTTAGGGTTAAACGAGTGGTCTCCTTGGGGCTGGTGAGACCACTTCAGGAGATACTTAAGTGTTTTGCTGAATGAGAATTGGCTTGAATGATGGCATTCGGACACTTGGAGTGGATTTGGCAACTGCAAAACACAGGCAAAACTGACCCTGAAACAGTCTGGTTTAGGTTTTGCGCAAATGGGTGACTGTTGTGTGTCTGAGCGTCCCATTAGCTTGCCAGTTTGAACACTAAAAGTAAATGTGTTCTCTTAATTCTTCTTGTACGAGGATTTTTACTTTGTCAGAAGGCTTACCGGCTTACTGTTGTAGCTCCTCCTGCCCTGTCTGGCAGGCATATCCCTGCATTTATTCATCTGGCACAGACTGTTGGGTTCATGGTCACAGACACTGCTACATGTTTTCTACTAGGTTGTGTGTAATTTCATTAAAACTCTGTGCCCTAATGAAATGTATGTAAAGAGAAAGCTTTCCTATGCATCCCCTGGTTACAAAAATGTAATGATTATTTTGTGAATGGGAAATCTTTCTTCCTAACCTAAAAAGAATCATCTAAGCCCATAGATTAATCTCAAAATAGATTAATCTTAAAATGAAAGTGTTATTTCGTGCATTTTGCTTGTCATCTGCCAGAACAAAATTCACACCTGTTTTTTGCAGGAACCTGCTATACCCTGAATTGTGATGTGGGACGTCTGTAAAGCAGCTTGTTGTTCTTCGCATTCTTCCTCAAATACTCCGGTTTTGTACTGCGATAATTTTACCACTTCGAATGCAGAACAATGCTTTGTCCTTACGTGGCTTGGTAGCTAATTTTGAACATCTGTGAGGCAGAAATGCTTTGTTTTGTGGCTGAGAAAGTGAAGATGAAGTGGCGATTGGCTCAGGGTCGCTCATGGGGTGGCAGCAGTGGGGAACAAGGCGCCAGGTCAGGCCTCATGGCCGCCGGGACAGAAGCCGTCTGCCGAAGTGGGACAGCTTTGCTGGCAGGCTGCTGCCTAACATGGCTGTCCACGCCTGGTGTGGTAAGGGTAGGTTTGTCAGCAACGTGGGTGGGCGAATATGGGGAGAGGTATGGGAGAGTACCAGGTCCAGGCACGTCTGAAGAAGGGCATGTGGAGACAGGAGAAAATCCAGCACCTCTGCGTGAGGTGGTGCTGCAATGCCCGGGGCAGTGGCATGGTGGTGGAGATACGTCCTCCCAGAGCCAGCCCAGAGCTCTTCAGGAACAAACCCTTCTGGATCTGGATGATGCCCAAACTGCCTTTGGTGTCCCCAGCTTGCGCAGCCGGTGGGCTCTCCTAGAAAGGAGGCCGCGGGAAGGCGGGAGCGCAAGGACGACCGCCGCCATGGTTCCCCAAGCCAGGCCTGTTGTGGTTATTAATGGTAATGGAGCATTGCTGGTTAGGAAGGAAAGCCAACTCGCTTCTCATTCCGAGCTAGAAAATGAGCTGGAAATGGGAGCCATCAAACTCCATAAGCAGAAACCTTGTTTCAGGGCAAGGGTAGTGAGTAACTCTTTAAGGCCAATTTCTGTTAGAAGACTTTCAAAAGCATTTAATTATTTCTTGTCTAAGGCAAGGTAAATACGTAAGAGCTCATATAGCTCTAACATTTACTGATTTTAAATGCTAAAGCCCCTGCACACTAAAATTTGGACAGTTAAGAGTGATAACACTGAGATAACAGTTTTATAACCCTCAAACTGAGTAATTAGCTAAGAGTATCCCAATTTCTGACGGAATAATTGATGCTTAGAGAGGTGTTCATTTACATAACAAGGTCTTCATGAAGCCCTCGGGGATCACAGCTTGCTCTTTATGTTACACAGTCAGACTTCAAGTGCAACAAAGTTTAACGTTTTTATGTTGAGAAGTTTCTCAGATGTCAGTGTTTAGGCATCAAAAATTCAACTACAACAGTAAATATCAAAAATACAGACTCTTAAGTGATGGGAAGCCAGTGCTATATATAAAGCCCTTGGTTTCAGGGGAGAAGCTGTTCAGAAGTTCTCTTCATCAGGTCCCAGCTCAAAGCCTTCTGAAAATCGGTGGGAGGATTCCCAGTGATAACAGCAAGCTTTGAATCAGGCCCAAGGTGAATTGTGGGGTTTTGCTACTTTTATGGTAGATGTGAACACAACTCTCTTGATTTTTCACATGCAGGAGCCTAAATGGTTCCCATAGCAGCGGTATTGGTGCAAGGTTTTGGTCTGACGTGGAGTGCACGCATACGCCGCTTCCCTGTGGTTCCTGGAAGGAGCTGCTGAGTGCTGCAGGCTGGTCGCAGGTCCTGGGCGCTCGTGCCCAATGTGCAAGTGATGTCACGGGAGATGCAGAGAGTCTCCCCTTCAGGTGGTCCGAACCCTTGCAGGCAGTGCTGTGGCTGACGTGGTGAGGGCCCTGCCCTTCTGTAGATGGACCCTACACGCTAAAGCTACTCCTGAAGTATGGAGTAGCTCTTACTGCTGTGGAGCAGCTGCAGATACATTGGCTAGGTTTCTCTCCTGGGTTTTACTGAGGCTGGTAGAGTAAAAAGTAACATTTTCACTGGTTTCTGGACAGTTTATTTTGTTTTTTATAAGAAGTGGAATCTGTTGATGGATGTTGACAGTAATTTTGGAGAGATGTACGTTATTTTGGTAGCTCTTTTATCCTTCTGTTAGATCATCCTAGCCGTTAATGTCTCTTGGGTTTGATTTCTGCAGAAAACTTGTGTGCTTTGCACATGAAATTAGTAGCATATTAGGGTGCCTGAGTAACTTAATTTAGCCTAACTTTAAGCAGCAGCTTGTACAGACCGTGGTCTCAGACCTCTGCAAATGGTGATAAAATATCCCCATAGCTGTAATTTGAGATACCATGTATGAGAAACTCCTGTAGCGTAGAGCTGAGCCTCCTTAGTACCTACCTAGTGCGTGCAAGGTTTTTAGAAAGATTCCTCAGAGGTAAAATTTGTATAAGCCTTTCTTCTTGGAGAAGACTTACCTAGAATTTAGACTGTACTTCATGCTCCGAAGCTGCTGATTTTAAATACATGTCGCTTAAGGATATTTTGAAGGCTTTCTTGCCAACTGCCATGTTTTATTGATGAATTACTTGGCGGTGCTCCAAATGCTTTCTGTTTTTTGTAAAGCAGTTTCTACCTTTATTTTAAGCTTTTAACTGTTGCACAGGTTTTTAAAAGTACAGAACTATATTATCTCTTTATTTTGAACAACCCCAGAAGACTGCTTGATACCAAACTGTGTTTTTGATTTGAGTGTAACTTGTGTTTGCAGGTAATGTACCTCAATGTTTTGTTCTTGGTATGAAGATCATACAGGTTGTAAAAGAGGGTTGTTCTTGAGTTATGCACATTTTACTGCTGCTGTTTGGCCTGATGGCTGTTAACAGCCACTGACACTATGGAACCACTTTATAGTGAAACCTTTGATGTGCCCCTTCATCTGTACCTCCTCTGTTCTCTCTGCTCAATAGATCAGCTTCATGGTAGGTGGGCTTTCCATAGCAGAGGAGCTGTGACTTGGCATGTGCAACATGAGATTGCACAACATCATTGCTCTAGGAACAGTGAGAGAGATTTACTATTTCACTTGATTATCAAATCAATTTGCCCCTTCCAAATTCACTATAAACTGGGTCTGCTATGAATCTGAGCTTCAGAGAAGCTCTTGCTGATGGCATTGCATAGATTATTGCATCCTAATCTTGCATGTCTTTTTGCAAAGCTTTCTTTTATCTTTAATTTATATTTCCTTTCTTGCTGCAGTTTTTTTCTCTTATTTTGTATTGTAGGATCGGGATTTTCACCCCTTGAAGATGATGAAGATGTGTATGCACGCAATAGATATAAAGGTGAATGCTTTGCTTATGTGCTAAAGAGGATCAGCTAATTGCTGAGAGAAAGCTTCACTCCTTTTCTTTTCGTGGATTATAAAATCTTGGTGATCCAGCTCCATGGTTTTTCTCATGGATTTTTAGATCAAGATTTAATTTGTACTTTTTTTAACAATGGAAATTAGACCAAGTACTGATCACCACTCTTTTATGCACCTGAGTAAGTAACTTTTGCACTGCCTTTCCTTTTGGAAGATCATGAAAATCTAGGAAGAGCTGCTCTTTCTTCTTCATACATCCTAACAAAACCATCAATGATAAGCTGACTCAAAACCTGGGCCTACTGGTGGTAATGTATAGAAGCACATGCAAGAGAACTTGATTTTCATGACTTTTGTTTTTCCCATAAAATTGCTCACATTTCAGGTTACCCTGCTACCTGAAATGCCAAGTGGAGTGTGTTTAATGAATAAACACATATTCCAAAAGGAAATTATGTAGCTGGATGAATAAGTGAATGGAGTGATGTGTTTGTAAAGCAAATTCAGGTTTTCTTCCCTATTCAAGAAGATTTTGCCATTCAGCAAGATTGAGAAGTTTTTTGCTACTACCAGTAAATCTTCCATTTACTATTTCCATTTTCTTAAAAAGTCTGCTTCTGTCTCAATACCCTTCACCTCTGTCAAAATCCCTCAGAAGCCTAGACAGTGAAGAAACTTAGCATTTAATTTGCCACTTCAAATGGTAACTGTGTTTCTTTTTAGTAAACTAATCTGTGGACATGCTAGAATTATAATGTAATCATTTTGATTACGTGAAAATACTGGACATTGGCGTGTTGTTGTACGTTATTGATTCTCTGCAAAGAATCAATGGGCCTTATAAGAGGTAAGTCATAAAGTAATTCAGACATTTATGAACAACAAAGAGGAAAGCACAGATGCTATGGCTATGTTGCTGTTTTCATAAATGTCTTATGTGCCTCCCAGTAAAATACTTCAGTATAAATTTTGCTTTCAAACACATGCAGAAATTTCTCTAAAGCTTTATTTAGGTAAACTCATTTTTCTTTGCCTGTTAGCGTGTAACCCTCTGCAGACATGTAGAAAAAGAATTCCAGAGATCACGAAGATAAATCAATGCCAATTCATGCCAGGGCAGGCAAGTAGTTAAAATGCGGATTCTGTGTAAATTCCTTTTATATGGTGATCCAAAATGGATTATACTCATGTCAGCCAAAATGTCACCAGGGTAAGTGAAACATAATGACTCATTCACGCAGATATTAAAACCACCCTGAGTTTGGAAGTGCTACTGCCAAATGTTGAAGATCAGACAATGTGAATCTAAGAGTATAAAGCATTGCAGTAGAAAAGGTTCACTCTTCATTAGCATTTAAGTTGGTATTGGGGGAAGGGGGTGGAGAGAGACAAAGCATAGAAAAATGGGCTGAGTAGCTACGTCCACAGCTTCTCCTTACATGTGCTGTCCAGCATTTTGGGCACGGCTCGTTGCTCGGTAAATAAAACTTGAGTAACAAATAACTAAATGAATTTTCTTAACTGATGTTAACGTACCTAAGCAGCGCTGTTTTTTCTTTGCACATGTACTACACAGTGCAAGTGAGCACACAAATTCATCCTCTATGGCATCTGCAAACAAAACATTGCCATTTATTGGAGGTAGCGGGGAATCAATCTCCTACCAAACCCTTTTGTCTTCTTCTGGATGTTTTTCAACTTGCTCAGCTTTCCAGAGAAACATCACTGAGACTTTCTGTGCCCACAGCATTTTTAAAGAGTTTTTCCCTTCCTCCCTGGTGAGCCCTCAGCTCTGTTGGCTGGTGTACCAGCAAGCAGCAGTACAGCCAGTCACTTTGCATGCTGTTTGTGAAGGACATGCTCAGCTAAGGCTGGTGTTTTAACAGGACTGAGGGGTTGGGGGAAACAGTGCTCTAGAAAAAGCTTTCCTTCCTGCCACTTGGCGTGGCTGTCTCGGATCATATTTGATGAGGAAGGGCTTCCCAAATACAGCAGTGCCTGTGTTCATCACAGCTCTAGTGCCACTGCTCTGATAATCCTTGTTTCTCATACATTTTCTCAAATACTGTAATGATCAAATGGTAGCCCTAGCCATAGAACCAATGTTGTGGCTTCAACCATTTCTACTTGCTGCCTGTTTTCCAGTGGTTTCAAACACAGGGCTGAGTCTCCGAAATGTTTGACTGCTAAGTGATAATGCAGGCTTTTGTATCGCTGAGGAATGGTGCAAACTTCCCATGAAACAAAAAAACCACTGCATAGGTCCTGGTACCTAAAAACTCATATTTCAGTTAGGTGAACAGAGGCCAGTACAGAGGGCAAAGCTCCTGAAGAGGTGCCTGGGAAACCCGTAGCTTTTCTTATTTCCAAAGCTTTCTCTTGTCTTGAGGCAGGGAACAGCTTGTGTGACCTCTCAGGGCCCCACCCAGCCCTAATATTCGATAAATACTCCATGTAGCTGCTTAGCCTTTGAAAACCAGTATGTGCCCTCACTTAAAAAATTAAAAAAAAACCAGCTTTGATCTAAACCTTTGTTGTATCGTTTGATGTGCTTTTAGGCACATAAGCTTTTCAAGTTATCTGGGTTTTTTTTCAGTTCTATCAGTTGGTCTAAACCCAGATATTTGCCCCCCTTATAAATCCTGCCTCACCCACCTTCTTCTCATCACATTCAGTTCTAGAGTAAGCATAATAATGTTTTAGATCAAACAGATGTTCCTCCTAAGTTCTTCAAGTTATCTGCATCCAAAAGCACGTCTGGTTTTGTTTTTCTTTCTGACAGTATCGTTTGGTCCAATAAAAGATGTATTACTCCTCCCTGGGAGCCTTTGTTTCTCTCTGTAGACCACCATAGCTGCAATGACACTACAGGAAGGGCTTTTTCTCTTCAGTATTCTATTTGTACATTAAACTGCATTTGTTAGCTGTTAGCTGCTTTTTTAAAAAATATGTGTGCAGCTGTTTACTCAAGGCAAGTGTGTTTGTAAAAGCACAAAAATTTGCAGAAAAACTTAGGCAATTTGCAGTACCTGAAACAGCTGTTTGTCTTTCTTTTTCTTTTTTTTTTTCCTTAGCCTCTTGATCATGTTGCAAAGTGTATTTGTCTTAACACCCTTTACAAAGGAAGTCAGCTGTGTGTGTTTGCACCTTGTTTATGTGGAAAACCTGAGGCATAAATATCTTGAACTGCCTTGCTGAAGGATTACCTGACTGACTGGGGCACAAGCTCAGCCTCTCTGAGTCTTCATCCCCCCTTGCTGTGCCCCTGCAGTCAGTGTTCTCCTAGTAACTTCAGTTTTAAACCCTTCTGCAGAAAAATGGAGACCTCCTCCTTAGTTAAGGAGATCCCAGCAAGTGGGGAAAGCTTGCTTTTTTTCTTTTTTATTTATTATTAAAAAAATAAATTGAAGTTTAGGGTCTCAGGGCGTGAGAAGAACAAGTGGGACAGAAAAGTTGGAAATTTGGGGGATGAGACCCCTGAAGGGAGATTATGGAAAAGCTGTTGTTAGCTCAGGAGGAAGAGGATTTCTCCAGGAGGTGAGTAAGACAGAGGCTGCCTGCAACCTGTGTAGTTTCCCCCAGAGAGTGGTTGGAGGTGATGCTTGAGACTGTACCAGTGGCAGTGCAGTGGGCGGCTAAGGAGGCTGCAGAGATGGGTGCTGCCATCGCTTATTACTTCAGCAGTAGCTGATTGACTTCTATTCCTGTTAGCTCACACTCCTCACCTGCTCTCCCAATTTTAATTTCATTCCCAGCAAGCATGACAAGAAGTGAGCCACTGGGATACAGCCCCTCAGCAAAGTGGCCCAAGTTAGTCGATGGGGTGGTTTTTTAATGTCTTTTGGTACTTATGAGATATAGATTAGGGTGAAGGACAGGAAATGTTTCTAAAAATAAAACCCAAAACGCACTATCCACCAAACTACTTTTTCATAATTGTAAGGTAAGTAGTGGAGGATGTGTTTGACATTGAGTATTTTTGGAAAACAGGATCACAGGTGGAAAAAACAGAGGTGGGTTGATTGTGTGGCTGAGCCAAAAAGCTGAACTGCACTCCGCCCCTAACTTGCTGCGTGCTGTTAGACTGGTCTGCTCGTTTCCCATGACTCAGTTACTGAGTATTTGATGACTGGGAATAACTGCTCTTACACATCTCTTTATAGGGTTTTCACATGTATTGGTGAAATACAAAAGTGTATCACAGTACAATACAACTGCTTCGGAAACAGACCAGTCTAGAGGAATGTGCTCTTGGTCTAGTCAAAAGCTTGACAATTAGTCTCTGATTTTAGTCCTCAGATGCTATTTGTGTTGATTCAGGACCAGCACAGAAAAATGTAGGTGCAAAATGTGGTTTCCATCAGAAAAGTGTAAATATGTCCTAGAGACTTTGTACACTGAATATAAATATCCGATGTATGAGAAATAAAACAGGCTGTATTGATTTTTGTTTATCATAGAATGGTTTGGGTTGGAAGGGACCTTAAAGACCATCTAGTTCCAACCCCCCTGCCATGGGCAGGGACACCCTCCACTAGACCAGGTTGCCCAAAGCCCCATCCAACCTGGCTTTCAACACTTCAGGGATGGAGCCTCCATAGCTTCTCTGGGCAACCTGTTCCAGTGCCTCACCACCCTCACAGGGAAGAATTTCTTCCTAATATGTAATCTAAATCTACCCTCCTTCAGTTTAAAGCCATTGCCCCTTGTCCTGTCACTCCCTGCACTTGTAACCAGTCCCTCTCCAGCTTTCCTGTAGCCCCCTTTTACGTACTGGAAGGCTGCTCTAAGGTCTCCCCAGAGCCTTCTCTTCTCCAGGCTGAGCAACCCCAACTCTCTCAGCCTGTCCTCACAGGAGAGGTGCTCCAGCCCTCTGATCATCTTCTTGGCCCTCCTCTGGACTCGCTCCAACGTGAGTGTGGGGCTGATCTAAATTGTGTAGAAAAATGTACATAATAACTATAGGAATTAAGAGCTAGATGTAAACATATGCCAACATTGATCGTGACATTAATTTTACGTCTCCTGTGACTTTGTAAGGATGAAGGCTAAAACTCTTTGTGTTTCATTTGGGTTGGTTTTTTCCCCCATCTTTCTTGCAGACTTGGAAAATATTGTCATGTACCTCCCATATGTCACACAGGATTTTAGGACCTGTCATCTTTCTCTTTTTGCCTTGCCATCCCTCGTCCTTCTTGGTATGTCCTTTTAAATCTTGGAGCTGAGAAGGAGCAGGCTTAGTCATTCCTTGTGTAGGAAACTCCTACTGAGAAGCTGCCTGCTGCAGAAAAAGAACGGCTTGCTTGGTGCACCGTGTTGTCAGAGCTAAACAAAGATTTTGAAGCTTTGGCTGGGAAGGGGAAGTCTCTATTTGATACTGCACCCATCAGTATCCCAGTATGGTGTTAAATCCTCACAAGAAGACAGTACCCATATCCTGAGTATTTTAAAGTGTAGCCCTGACCAGTTATTAAAGGTTCAGTTTTATGTATATATGTTTCCATTTTTCCCATGAGATTGGTAGGAGCATTAGCCATGAAGTCCCAGCCGAATTCCAGCTTTCTTCTGACTTGGCAAATCTGTCCATGTCGCTGTCCTGCATCCAGGAGCAACTAGAAGGTGGTTTGCGTACTTCAGGCTACATTTCCATGATATTAGGGAAAGGTAGTCCTCACCCATCTTTTGAGGTGAAGAGTATAAGATGTGAATTCCAGACCTTTGAGAACATTTAGAACTGGATTTATATTTCTGCATCTTGGGTTCCCTTTTCTGAACATGTGCTAAGTATACAGTATGAACATTGACACTCTTGGAAGGATTTGACAGTAGGAAGTGTAGGGGTTTGTGCTGTCAATATATGCATTGTGCCTGAATGCATGTTGCACCTGGAAACTACAAATTACTACCAAAAGAGAGGAATAAGGTCAGATATTTCTCAAAAGCTCTTCACTTAGTTGGATTGGACACTTGCCTTCAGATTTAATCACAGCAATGGTATTGTGCCCATTTCTGGTAGAAGGCCATGTTGATGAAGATATAGAGAGCATTTTAATGTTTCAGCGCAGCACCACAGAACTGCTGAGAACAGCGAGGGAGCTGCTGTTCTTGCACACAAATTCCAGTTCAGCTTTAGTCCTGGGTGCTAACTTGGAAAGTAACTTTGCAGAACTGAAGCCTGAGTGGTTCTGACCCGTGGAGGATGCGTACAGACAGGCTTGACGTATTGGCAAGATGATTTATGTAAGTCACAGCCTTTCTAACTGTCACAGATCAGCCAAGGCAACGTCCTTCACTGCACAAATTACTATGGAAGATTTTTTTATTTTAAATGGACGGTGAGAGCGCTAAATGTCAAGATTACACCTCCAGCTAGACCAAAGGCGTTCCTAATGCAAACTGTTGCTACCAAAGAGAAGTGAGATGTATCCATTTAAAAACAAGACCGGGGAAAAAAGGTCCGGTTGTCATCAAATTGTCCACATGGTGGCACACTTATTCCATGGACAAAAAAACATGGACACCTCCACCCCCCACCCTCAATCTAATGGCTACAATCTTTAATGTTCGTAATAAAAAAGAGCTGCCAGTCTTTGAAGGGCTGACCTTCTGGTGTGTAAGACTTAGTGCACCTTGCTGCATGGTTAATTCTTCACTTTGAGGATTGGTGACTTTTTAAATAAGAGGGATTTTTTTTTCTCTATTTCTTGTCTGTGACCTTGAATAAAGAAAGTGATTTTATGTTTGTGTCTGACCTTTTACATTTTCCAAAGTACTATGAGTGGTTTTTTGTTCTCTGTGCTAGAAACACCATGGTGCTCCCCCATTAAGGTGAAACATGGTTATGCAAACTGCAGGACACCTCAAGGGGAATATTACAAGAATGTACTGGGGACAAGATGTGATATTCGCTGTCAAAAAGGCTACGAACTGCATGGCCCTCAGCAGTTAATTTGTCAATCAAGCAAACGCTGGTCTGGGAAAGTGCTGTGCAAACGTAAGTAGCAGTGAAATCTGTGTGTGCGGCTTGTGTCTCAGATTCAGCACACAATAAACTTTACTTGCCTTTGAAACAGTGATCTTGGGCTTGTTATTTGCATTTTAAACATTGACAGTATACTTGGATGTGTAGATTGGTTTGTCGCTGAGGATCTTACAGTGGTACACGGCACGATAAGCATCACAAATGGTACAAATACTCTTGGCAGAGGACAAAGATAGGGAGCATTTTATGAGTGTGGGATTTTGATTTGTGGGAATAATTTCAAGACAGAGCCATAAAACTGCTTTAAGATACTGCCCATCGTGGATTTTGTAAGCTGACCCAATTTATATCAGATGTCTAAGTGGGCTTTTGCAGTAAAACATTTTCTGAGAAGAGAGGAATAGGTACTTGTCATCTTTTTCTCATATAAATATTGCATTAGGCCACTGTGTATGTAAAGTTAAATTTGAAATGCAGATAGTAAGAACAGTGTTGAAAGCCACACGTGGAACATGACGTTCTCTCCCTTGTCGTTTGCTAGCTGCATCCATCCTTATTTCTGCGTAATACCCCACATTCACATTACTGTAAAAGGGGATAACAGGTTTCCAGAAATCTTTGTTTTCTATTCCAGAAAAGCGCTGCCCCACCCTATCCATGCCAACCAACGGAGGCTTCAAGTGTTTAGATGGTGCCTACTTTGGCTCAAGGTGTGAGTACTACTGTTCACCAGGATACCAGCTGAAAGGTGACCGTATAGTAACGTGCATGGACAACAAAGTTTGGAGTGGCCGGCCAGCGTCCTGCATTGGTAAGTAGGATGGTTAGTCTGCATCCTGGAAAGTCTGCATCTTGAGATACCTGCTGGTGCCTGAGTCCTCCAAATGAATTCCAAAATGCTCTTTTATTCAGTTTCTGGGGGAAGAAAGCAACTGTCCCTTTTGAGTAAGCAGAGAACAGTTTTCCGAACAGTGAACAGTGACTGCTCTCTGTCACTTAGTACTTTCAGTCCCAAGTGGCCATCTTCCTTACACACACTGTCAGGTCCAAGCATTATCACTTTAATGAAGATGAGGCTGCTGTAAATGGTCAGTGCTTTACAACGTTTATAACAGCCTTTGCTGATCTCCTGGGTGACTCGTTGGTAGTCTGTAATTACTGTGTCGCTCTTCTAGCATGTTCTCTGTTTTGGAGTCTGTCCTGCTCTCTGCAACTTAATGATAAAAGAGGTTTGAAACTAAACCCTTTGTCTGACCTCCCCTGTTGCTTTTCTTTCTTGGGTTCATGGTTTCCAAATATATCCAGGGAATATGAATGGATTGTAGTTACCAGCATGATTGCAGTGAGCTAAACTAAATTTCAGCCTAGTTCACGTTAGTTATGCCAGCAATTTTCATTACATAGTCAACGGTTTCTTGGGAACGTCGGCTGGAATAATTGTTTTTATATACGTAAATCAAAAGAAACATAAACAAATACTGAGATTTAACTTTCCTTCCTACTAATGAGATTTCAGCAGATAGTGAAATCTCAGCTGCTGCTTTTGTTTCTGGGAAGTCTCTGATAAAAGATTCAGCAGCCACCCACAAAAGAAAGTATGTTTTGGCTATCTGAATTGGCAACCAGTAATTTAAGCTTGTGGGTGGTAGAGCATTTGTGCTCAGTGTTTTCTGTCTATGATAATTTGGTTTTCCTCAGAATGCCTGTGGCTCGGTCTAGGGTAGCAAATGGCTTTGGAGTCCCTCCATGGGGCCCAATGTTTGTAGAATTTTGTTCAGGTTTCCTGTTAGGTGGTGTTGTACATATGTAAAAATGAGCATACTGCTTAGGTCTAGATTGTTTGTGGTGTCTCTTGTTTTTATTTACAAAAACAAGCCTTGTCCTTCTCAATGGTGTGGCCAGAGGAAATAAAGCAACTCCTTTTAAGTTTGGGAATGATAAAATGTTGTCTTCTGTGTTTCCCGGCACTTTTAGAATTTCATGTGTTTGCAGCAACGGGGTGCTTATTACCGAGGATGCTGTCTTGCAGAGTGGAGTAAGCAAGTATGTCTTATGGAAAAAAAGAGGCTGAGCTAGCACTAACACTTCTTTTTGAATCCAAAAATGCAGAATATTTGTTTGTACTGATTTTGGCTCGGACAGAGTTAATTTTCTCCATAGCAGCTAGTACTGAGCTGTATTTTGGATTTGTGCAAAGAACAGTGTTGGTAGCACAGAGACGTTTTCGTTACTGCTGAGCAGTGCTTACACAGAGCCAGGGGCTTTTCTGCCTCTCACCCCACCCCACCAGCGAGCAGGCTGGGGGTGCACAAGGAGTTGGGAGGGGACACAGCCGGGACAACTGACCCCAACTGACCAAAGGGATATTCCATACTGTATGATGTCATGCTCAGTATGTAAAGCTGGGGGAAGAAGAAGGAAGGGAGGGACATTCAGAGTGATGGCATTTGTCATCTCAAGTCCCCGTTAGGCGTGATGGAGCCCTGCTTTCCTGGGGATGGCTGAACACCTGCCTGCCCATGGGAAGTGGGGAACAAATTCCTTAGTTTGCTTTGCTTGTGTGCACGGCTTTTGCTTTACCTATTAAACTGCCTTTATCTCAACCCACGAGTTTTCTCACTTTTACTCTTCCAATTCTCTCCCCCATCCCACCGTGGGGGGAGTGAGCAAGCGGCTGCGTGGGGCGTAGTTGCTGGCTGGAGTTAAACCATGACATTGTTGCACAGAGTATGACTGCAGGTCCTAAGTAACCCGTTAAAAGTAATACTATTACTTGAGTTCTAGTGATACCACATAGTATGGAGAAGACCCCTTCAACCCTTATGTGCACACAGTTCCTATATGCAAACAGTGAGTTACGCAGTTAGCAAACTGTTTAATAAGGTTATCTTTTGACCTCCTGATAGGTTGGATAGAGATTTTTTTTTGTAACCAGACATGACCCTAACAGTATAATGCAGTTTGCAATTGAACACATATCCTTTACTGTAATTCACTAGTTACAGAAAAGTCATCAGTGAAGTACAGCCTAAAAAACCCTACCATTGGTCAGGAGACAACTGGCTGAAAAGCTCACTCTCAGCTGAGGAGTAAGTTAAGGTGAGAAGAGCAATGTAATACAAAGGCAAACAGGCTGGTTTATTTCTTACTTTAGCATATAAGCAATTAGTTGCACTGTGCGCAGTAGGGGTGTTACATGTGGGGTGACATAAGCACGGGCCGGTAAAGTTCACGTCATTGCTGGGGACACCACAGCTATTGGCATCAAGTGTGGCAAAATTACTGCAAACCTGAATTTACAATCCTCTTGAAAACAAGAAGCTTTCCTCTACCCTTTTGTACTGCAGTTGCACCGCTTAGCATTTTTGCACAAAGCTATATGGGGTTCACAGTGGAGTAGTGAAGGCCCATATAGGAAAGGCATAAGACTAACATCATTGCGGAAACAGGTATTCATTTAATTAAAGAAAATTAGGTGTGTTTGAGCAGTCTCATACAGAACAGTGAGTATTCAGTTCTAACAAAGCAGACTGTCCCCCTCCTGTAAGAGGAAGGATATCCTTCATGTTGCTGAAATAACTTTAGTTAAAAAAGATCAACGTACAGCTGCTTTTGGTTGTCAGTTAGCTAAAAATGCCAATACTCAAATAATATGTCCATTATATCCTTAATGCACTGTAATGTAGATTGAAATAGGTATTTTCTTCTAGAGAATTGAAAAATGTCACCGTCTTTTCTCCTATAAAAGTTATATTTTCTTGCTGATTATGTAACAGAGGTGGTGGCAAATGGCTGTCACTGTGCTAAGTCATCCTTTTGTCACATCCTAAGACTGGATAGGTAGTTAACTAACAGTATTCCAACTACGGATGTCTGAAACAAGCTTTGCACTCTGAGTCATTAATTATACAGGCCCCGATAATGGGTGTTTTGAAATACAGAGCAATGCCTTGTGGAGGGGGGTGGGGAGAGTAGGACAGTGTTTTTCATTCCCCCGTTATGATTTCCAGTCTCATCATCTCTTTATGCTTTTAACACAGACTAATGTTTTGAATTAACTTCCAGCCATCGTTTAATGTCATCAGCAATCAGTAATAACAGCGTGTTCATGTAGCAGCAGACAGTTTACCTATCCTATACGGACTCTTGAATAAGCAAGCAGTGGGCATTCAGTACCATCCCTCTGTTTCTTTCCTCTTGTCACCCCAAATTCACAAGCAAATAAATGTAAACCTTTAACAAACTATGAGAAAGGCAGTTAAGAAGCTCTTGAAATGTTTGTGAAACTCTTAATATGGCCAGTCCCGGAAGAATGTTTAAAAAGAAACAAAAAATCTATTTGAAAACTTAGCATTTTTCTTCACAAAGTTCAAAAGGCTGCTTTAAAATTTGGTAATTCCCCTGCTGACCTCCTGATGCCATGTCTGCAATGCCGCTGCCCCGCGTGGAGCCAGAGTACCTTCTTGTAAGTTGTCGCTTTTCTTGGCTACTGGCAGTGGCCGAGTAGCCAAGAAAAGCGACAACTTACAAGAACGTGGGTGAACAGCGCCAAATTTTTTATAAAAACTCAATTTCCCTGCCCGTGATTTAAACCTTGCAGGTGAGACTCAGCCGTTTAATACGTAGTCCTGCTAAACAGCTTAAATAAATCTGCTTGGCTTTTCATCGGTCTTTTCAGCAGTGACACTGTAGTAAAAGCGTAAGACTAGCTGTAGGGTGTCAGCCACCTCGCAGCATGTCCTGGCTCCAACTCTACCCAGGAATACTAATTAAGCGAGAGAGTCTGACAACTCGGCGCTTACAGGATGATTTTTCCCTCTGATAAAACCTCCCCAGCAGTCAGGAATCTTGTGGGTTCCTCCGTTGGGGTTTGTTTTGGAACCAGTTTAGTTTTCTGACCTGCAAGTGGGCACCTTGCTCACGTCATACATATTATTGAAGGGTTTATTTTGGGGGGGTTGTGTTTCAGTTTTGTCACTTGTGTATTTGCCTGGATGTTCTCTGGTCACCTTGTCTGCGTTTGACTGGATTGGGTTTTTTTAGACCGGTCTTCCTTCTGCCAAGCTGTGGCCAAGGTGCTTACTATGCCGTAGATTGGCTGCAGCTTTGGACAAGGGCGCGAGGAAAAAGACCTGAGTGCTGTTGGGTTTAACACAGCGCAGTGGCCAGTGCAGTTAAGAGCCTCAGGTAGACATCTGCTTTCTCTTCTTGGTCCATTTCAAAGCAGTTATTCTGGTGGGGTTCATTTAGTGCCTGTTGAATGCTAAGAGGTGGCTGAAATGACCAAATACCCTTTCAAGGAATTTTTAGGTCCAGCTAAAAAGCCCTTGGGTGTTTCATGAGTTGGTTCCCACAGTAACCATCCTTGTCTTTACGGCGTGGATGGTTCATACCAACCAGTCTTCTCTGTGCTAAATAGCATAATGAGCTTTCTGATTAATTAAGTGCTTAAAACACTGGGGGCTTAAATGCCATTTGGCCTTTAAATAAACATAATGCTGGAATAAATATATACTGTCCATAGCACAGTGGTGAGCTGTTGCTGCAGTAAACTAACCAGAGCCAGAAGCAGCCTTGGTGAGACCGACTTATTTCCTACCCCAACTCAGCTGCACGGGGCTGGGGGGAGGGAGGTTATTGAGAGCAATGTTGTTTTGTAGAGGAGAGCATAGCTCTCGTCGGCTGTGATGTGAGCACGTTTCCACACATAATAGGAAGGTACCAGAAAAATAAGGGAGTGAGTAAGAAACATGAGGAAAGGAGATGAAGTGCTTCCTACAGCCAGAGTGGATGCTTGAAAATTCTGCTTGCTTGGGTACTACAGCAGATGAGGGAAGGAGGAGTGAAAAAGTTAAAGAAGCCATAAAGAAGAACTAAATGCCTTAGGTATCTTTAGTGAAGGGTGTTCTTGGAAAGCACAGGAAGCTTCAAAAGCTGTTTAGAGGGTTCTGCTGTTAATTTGTGATTGCTCCACTCCCTGCAGTGAGAAGCCACTCTTGGTAGCTTCACCTTCTAGGAGGATCTACAAAGAAATCAACTGTTATCCTCCCAATACTATAGGAAGATTATTTTTTTTCATTGTTTATTTACAAAAAAACTCCAAACACAAAAATAAGCATTTGTGTAAGGCAATTCGCAATATTCCTGATATTTTCTGAATAACTTTGGTACGACACGTACTTGCCTGTTCCTCCCCTCTCCCTCCTGTGCGAAGTTAAGACAGGAGCTCTTCCTATGGAAGTACCCCACAAAGCTGCAGTGTTTGGGCCTGGAGGAAAACTCTTACACAAGAAATAGAGATAAGCCAGTTTTCAAGAGTCCCAGGTTCTTGGAATACCATTAAAAGTTTGAATGTGCTATAGCAGGGCTGCACTTGCCCTAGTTAAACTGGTAGACAACATTGTGTGCTGCTTGTAGAATATGGGGATCTATTAAATTATGTATTTGATGCTTTATAAAGACCTAAACCTTTTCTTATTGCTATTATTTTTGAAAGAAATACAGATTGTAGTTTTTGTGTCTGCCCTGCAAATGAAAAGACAAGGTCAGCCACCCTTTAAGTTTAAGCAGCACTTAGGGATTGTTTTCTATTTGCAGGTAAAGAGCAATCCTCTGTCTCTGTTCATTTTTAAAGCTGGTATATGCCTCCATGGATTTAGACTGCATTTTGGGTATAACCCAAGCAATGGTAAAAAAACCTAAGACTAAGCTATAAAGATAGATATTTTTTTTTTTTTTTTTTAATTAATGATTGTGATGGTGATTGGACTTGGTTTGCCCACATATTTCTGCTCTGCTGGCAGGATTGGCAATGGAAGCAGCTGAAGATGAGTAGCTGTGCATCACCTTTGTTCTCCCTCAGGGTCTTTTATCATCACCATTGTTCCTTTACTCCTGAGTAATAGTCACAATGTTCTGGTAGCGGTTAAACAAGCTTTCAAAACTTACCCCAGCTACTTTTTGTTTTGGGTTACTTGAAAAAAATCAAATGCAGCAACAATTAATCTGCAAAATGACATTTGTCAATCTTCCATTGTTTCTCTTTTTGCCATTGCTGCAGGAAAAATAACCAAGAATTTAACAGTGACGTGCCAAGTTATCATACTGGGAGAGATTTATGGTCACTGTGATTTACAAATGTTCTTAATCATAACATGCACCCCACAGATGAACCAAGAGAGGCAGAGCAGATAAACAGGAGGGTCAGGCCTCTCGGGTTCAACCTTGGGTATCCCTCCTTAGACGTCAAAGCTAAATACAGTCGATTTGTAGACGTTGCTTTTTAGCTGGGGACAAGATAAAGAAAGTTACAATAATTACTAGTTAATCAGGTTTTCTACACTGCGGGGCAGGGGGGTGTGATAATTGTCATCTCTTCCTCTTCTTAAAAGAGGCTGAGAAGTTCAGGCTCCACCTGCCTTGGCTGGGACGACCCCGGTGTTGAGGAGGCCAGCCGAATGAAGGTGGTGCCGAATTATGCTGACAACAGGGGAAGAGCTGTGAAGAAAATGCGTAGCTATAACACATGCACACGTGCCCATTTCTGTGACGTTTATTTCAACAGACACTGAACCTCCGAGAATCCAGTGCCCGAGCGTGAAGGAGAAAACCGCGGAGCCCAACAAGTTGACGGCCAGAGTGTTCTGGGACACCCCGGAGGGACGGGACACAGCTGACGGCATTCTGACAGAGTAGGTGCAAATCTGTAAATGTTTGCATTTTCCGCTTTTTATTCCTGGGGTCCTTGGTTAGTAATTCAGCTGATGAGGGTGGCCAGGTACCCTTTGCCCTTAACTCCAAGATGCTTATTTATAGCTGTCACATGTCAATGGCCTGTAAAGAATTGCATGTTTAACGGAAAAAAAAGAAGACAACTTGAATCTTTCAGGACCTGGCATGTAGAGGGGCGGCAGATTGTTGCGGTTATTTCAGAGCTGATGGAATAAATGACAATAGCATTTTGACTGCACCTGGGAAATTTTCCAGAGCTTCTTTGTGGGTCTCTTCTCATATACAACAAGGTTTTTTTACAGCAAGTTACTTTTTATACATAACAATGAAAAGATAATAGTGCATTGGAGGTAGCAACAGAGGCAATTTTGACTGTCTTAAAAAAAAAAAAAAAACAAGATGAATTGTGTCACAAAACAATATCTGCAATCATCTTTAGGCTTCTTCCTGAAGTAGCACTGAGTACTGATGTCACAGTGTTCTCCAGTTATTTGTAAAGTAATGCCTCTCATATGAAACTTAGGGAGCTTTAAACATCGGATTTAAACTTAACCCTTTCTTCAGTATTTTCTTGTCAATTTTTGTGGTTTCACAGTCACATTTTCCAGAAGCTTAAGGTGTGCTTGTGATGGTACCACTGTCTCTGATTTTCTCATCTTTATCATGCAGGATTTATGGCAGTCTATCTAGATAATTGTAATGGAAAGAGTATAGAAAATCTGCTTTCTTCATTAAGTGAGTTATATCTTTTAACTCTATATTAGCAGACTAGTTAAGCTTAAAATCTCAAAGTTGTGAGCTTAAAGATGTTTATAGTTTTATGTGAATACAAAACAACTGTTGAAAGACACAGAGACGTTGCCTTTTTATTGTTACAGTTTAAATAATACTAGAAAGAAGAATTCATTACACAATTAAAAACAATATTGCTGTTAAGATCTAATATGATAATTCTGTGGCAATTAACAGCATCAAAAAAATTAAGCCAGATAAAATAAAAATGTTGAAAAGTGTCACAATAAGGAAATTTTGAAGTCTTTTTGATGAAATAATGTTTGGCAGGCAAAAAAAATTGGGCAATATCCCATGCAGCCTTTGTCATATGAGTAGCTGTTCCCAGCTCTGAAGAAGCTAGCTGTTGAATCTGTGGAAGCTTTTCCATAAATCTGTTTTTTATAAAATCTTGCTACACCGCGATGTTTTATAGAGTGTACAGTGCTTTCCTTAAATGCAGCGGGTCCTGCGGTCCCGTGAGTATGCGAGCTTTCCCATTGCACGGACCGCTGCTCCACCTCACTGCTTCAGTACTGAGGGTACGTTTAACACGGCTGAATTCTCCTGACGCATATGCAGGACAGGAACAAGTTCCAGGTGAAAATGCTGCTGTGGATCACCACACCCTTCTGCTGTGACAACAAATCTCACTTTCTAGTCCGTTTTTGTCCGTTAGTATAACCACAGGAGCAGTGTGGAGCAGCTGGATGGGGTATGTCCGCATTGTAAGGGGCTGGAAGTTTTCTTACGCTCCGCCGGCTCTGAGTTACACTGCAGCCCTGACAGTCGATTGTTCGTGATACAAAATGAGGGAGGACCAATCTCCACTTTTCCTTATGTAAGGAAAAGGAAGCTCGAGTTCCTTTGGGCATGGCATGATGCTTGGCTATGCTATGGATTGTCTAATAGGAAGTGAACAGGGCCTCCCCTTGTCTCAGCAGGATGGGACCCTTTTGTACGACTCCAGGGTGGGCTGTTGGTAGTAAGTTTAAATACTCCGGTCACTGCTACCCAGCTTGTTCCTTTGCTTAGTCCCAGTCTTCAGTCATGCAGCGTAGCCAATCTTAGCGTGCCACAAATGTCACTCTTCAGGCTTTTACATCATTGTCAGTAGGAAAATACCAGTGAATTTATGAATGTCTGTCCTGTTTTATCTCCTGTTTTAGTGTTATTTTGAAAGGCCTGCCACCAGGCTCACATTTTCCAGAAGGTGACCACAAAATCCAGTATACTGTGTATGACAGAGCTGAAAACAAAGGCACTTGCAAATTTCTTGTTAAAGTCAGAGGTAAGAATGATGTTTTACCCTATAAATACAGTCACTGATTTGCATTTCACTTAGTAGGCAATGAGAGAGATGTCCTCATCTCTGCATTTGTCTGCATAGGTGTGTGTATATAAACTGTATGTTGATGCTGAAAGGAAGAATGCTGTCTTGCTCAAGACCCCGGGGGCCAGGCCTGCAGCAGGGTGGGTGGCCGGCACGCTGCACGTCAGGGAAGAGCTTCATTGATCGGTCCTGCCTCCAGCTCCACATCCCTTCCCTCCTGCTGGCTTCTCCCCGATATTTAGCTGTGAGCTGCTGAAACAAGTATAAGAAGGAGCTTTTTCAGCTGTGACTTCCATCTTTCACAAGTCCTGTAGGTTTCAGCTTCAGCTCTCTTCGTGCCCCGTGACCTTTGTCACCATCATACCACAATCACACGTGTACACCTATACATCTGTAGCGGTGTGGTTTACATATGAATTAAGAGGGAGTTTTTTGTTTGTTTGGGGTTTTTAAGTACATGACTCCAATAATATAGAAAGCAAACAGAAAAAGTCATCTTTATTGGTATTCCACTGGCCGTGCTACCCTAGTAACAAAACAGGGTGATTCATGCCTTGTCTTTTTTTTTTTTTTTTCCCCTCCATCTTCCTCAAAGTCAGGCGCTGTGTGAAATTAAACGCCCCAGATAATGGCTACATCAAGTGTTCAGGTGATGGAAATAACTATGGTGCTACATGCGAGTTCTCCTGCATTGGCGGCTATGAGCTGCAAGGAAGTCCAGCTAGAGTATGCCAGTACAATTTGGGGTGGTCAGGAGTGGAGCCAACCTGTGCACGTAAGTGAGTATTTCACCACTTTACCTGAAGGACTGCCAGAGCAATGGGTCTCGTGGCAGTGAGAATGTGGGAAGGAGGGTGTGGGGTGGAATATAGCTGCAAACTTTAATGTCCCAGAGGTAAGAAACTTAACATCTTTGTCTCCTCTGCCAATGTGCACTTACAGCTGAAGCCTTTGCCACCTTTGGCTGCTTTTTCCTAGGATGATGATGGTACCTCACAACTGATAGTGTGTTTTAGCTCAGACCTCTCTACAAAACTTCACGTTCTGGAGTCAATCCATCTTGCAAGCCAGAACAGCTTAAGATAAAATTGTTGGCTTCATTGAGGCCAGTATTTCACCCCTACCTTCTTTATTATTGTTTCTTGTTCTTGTGCTTCTGCTGTCTAACAGTTTGTGAACAATTTAGAAATAGATCTGTTTTCAGTATGCTCTATAATTTTTTCTAAAAAAATCTAATTCTAGCCATGAATATTAATGTGAATGTGAGGACTGCAGCTGCACTTCTGGATCAATTTTATGAGAAGCGGAGACTGCTAATTATTTCAACTCCTACTGCAGCCAACTTTTTCTATAGGATGCAGTTGGGAATGCTGCAGGTAAAACGCATTTTGAGGGGGGATGCAATTATTTTTTTTCTTTAAGGAAAGACACAGGAGGCCAAGCCCCAGTGTTTGATATAAATCTGCAAACTTCAGCTGTTATATTGCAGCCACTGGAGATCTGGTTGAAGCAGTAGTGGTTCTGGATTAATCCTTTTGACACAAGTTTGAGTTGAAACATCTCCCTAGTCTCTAATTCAGCTCCGTTCCAGATTGTCTGCCTCTGACTGACTAGCCGCTGAATCCCAGGCAGTTCTGGCTCTCTTCCATCCTCCCCAAATTAATTTAATATTAGCTTGTGCTCAATAATCGTTCCCTAACTCAGTTCCTCAAGAAGTTGAAAAAACCCCAAACCATCCAGCATTTCTGTGGTTGCAGTGCATGCAAACCAGACTTACAGACTTTGTAACTACAGTGCAAGGAAGCATGAATAGCTTCAGAAATAACCAATGCACCAGCAAACAAAAGACTGGAGACTTAGCATCCAGAGTGCTGGAGATAGCACTGGGGTATTTTGTTCCAAAAAAAAAAAAGAGAAAAGTTCTGGTAATTGTCCTTCGTATGTGTTGTAAATGTGATGCTCTTGTTGGGTTCTTGCTAGACTTAGGAATATATCTCAGAACTCTGTGTCCTCAGGGAAAGGAGTCAGTCCTGTATTCTTTCACAAGGCAAATGCTTCTGTTTTGTTTCTTTTCTCACAACTGTAACAAAAATACAGTATAAATAGTCATTGGGATGTGAACATGGTGACGTTTTTAACTGCTGGCTTAAGTTACAGTTGTATTAAAAAAACCCATTCTTTCTCTTGGCAAGAAAATTCAATATATTGATCAAAGTGAAATAATCTAAAATACTAAATTTAATGGCTATAGTACTTTTTCCCACTGCTTGACAGTGGTCAAACAAGTTGGCAAGAAAGAAAACTCTGCAATCAGCTTCCATTTCACATACCTTGCTTTGACTGCCAAATTAGATTACTGGTACAATGCTTAATACCCTGGCGCCTTTTCATGTCATTACAAAGACAAGTTTATGTTTCTCCTAGGTGGTCCCTGTGTGTTGTTTTTCTTAGAGTAGTGAAGAATCTGTCATTTAACGTCCCCTGGAATCAGGAGGCTCTAGTTCTTCGCAGTGAGAATTACAGACTTTTCAAAGTATCCTCCATTTCAGTTTAAACCATCTCACTAACATTAGAAGATTGGACTCTTTATGAAGACTTGCTGCACACTCAAAAAAACCCTCCTGTTCTCTCACTGATCGCTAACATGCCTCCTTCTTCTTTTAACCCTTCCAGCCGGCACAGTGTGGTTTAGACCTACGACATGTTACCGTCGTTGAATTGGTTGGTGTCTTCCCAGCACAAATAGGAAGAATAGGTGTAAAGCTGCTGCCCCCGTCACTTGCCCTGCAACTCAGGTAAAGCAAGCTCTTGCTACTCTTGTGTTTGCACCTTAGCATATATGATGTGTTGCTTCTGATTCCCTGCATCTTACTCTCTAAATGTACATACTCTACTGTACATAGCTAGATGCTGGAAGGTAGATGTTGATGAGTAAGTTGTAGGATTGATTTGTTCTCTGTCTGTAATAGCTACGGCAAATTAACGGGCATTTGGTATTTATGAAATTAAGAGCATAGACTTCAGCTTGTTTCACATTTAAATGGGCTGTGACCATGAGTGAAACAAGCTGAGGTCTATACCACTCTTTCAAGTGCCATCACTTCCTTGCCCCTTTGCTCAAACTGAGTGAAGTACTGAATTCATGTGAACACCATATGTATCCCTTTGATCATGTCATAGGTCTATATTTTTGGGTTCTGCCACTGAAAACACTTCAAGGATGTCTGTATTTGTGCTGGACTTGGTCCGATGCAGTCCTGACAGGTTGCAATCACTTTGCAAGGACAAACCTTGGAGTAGCTGCCAGTGCAGCCCCAGATGGCAGTGACTGCTCGTCTTCTCCACAGCACTGCTGGAGGTTGTGGCCAGGCCAGGAGGGGAGGCAGCGGTTGCTCTTTGAAGTCCCACATGCAGAAATGATACGGGCAGTACTTCAAAGGGGAAATTATCTCAGCCTCTGCAGCCTGACTACAACATTCAGCAGTTTTGCTGAGGTGCCTAAACTGTTTTGACTTGGTTTTAGATTGGCAGGGTGTTGGTTTTCACTTGAAAGGGAGACTTCAAGTGCCAGGATTTCCTAGGGATAGGAGTCCTACAAGAGCCAAAAAGTGAAGGCCTCAGTGGCAGGGAACGTAGTAGTTATTTAAGAAAAAAGTCCAGGAACATTTTAGACAACGTCTTCTGTGATATGTCTGAGAAAATGGAGTGAGTTTTAATTTGGGACAATAAAAATGCTGACAAGTCAGAGAGGTTTTTTTGGATTGCAAAAAATAAAAACATTTGTTCTCTCTAAAAGGAAAAAGCACAAAGAGCTTCTCTCTTATTCAAAAAAGTAAAAGTACTTTTACTAAAGTTGAAATGGTTTTCTTGTGGCTCTGGTAACACCTCTATCCCTGCTACTCCTTCCCCCTTGCAACCTTTAATGGAGCTACATCTCAGAAATTGGTATGGTATGACCTGACCTGCCCGGCACTCAGTGAAAGTTAGTTTTCCATTTGATTTTTTTTTCTCTGTTGTTACTGCAGTGTGTGAATTATAGCATTCCAGTTCTGGAAGGCACTTAAATAAAAATGAAATGCACCCATAAACATCTTGAACAAAGATGCTGTCCAGAATTGACATTAGTGAGCACAGGGACCCTATTTAAAACTTTGGAAACCTCAGAAGGTCAGCATTTGGAGTTGTAGGAGTTAAGATTTTTCGTAGGTGCAATGAGGCACAAGAGGAGTGTGGTTTCCTATCACCATAGCTTAGCTTCAAACTTTATTTTAGTGTCAATTTAATAGCCAAGCTCCCTAGTTGCAACAAGAAGATGCCTAGAGCACTCACAGTTGTTAGAAGGCTGAGGAAGGTCAATTTTGATGCTTTGCACCTTACCAACGTCCCCTCCAGACCCTCTTCTTCATGGCAGCTTTCCTGTCCTGACACTGTTCTCTCACGGCTGCCTGAATTTATTTTCCCCACAACAATGATGTTGACTGACTGCATGTGTAAGGACCTTCTAGTTCATTACTTCTTCAAATGGAAGAGGAAAAGAGCATCAAGGATATACCTTTGTTACTGTTGCACCTCCAGAAGAGCTCAGATGTCTCCTTTTACCACTTGAAAGGACTCTGCCATGATTAACAGTGGCTTTTGTTCTCCTAAATTGGAGTTACCACCAGGTAGATGGCTATTACTAGGAAATTATGAGAACTGACTCCAATGGTTTTGTCCTGCTTTTTCTCATTGTGGTTTTATACCATGTGGCAGCTAAGACAAGGAGTAGTCTGCTTGGAACTCTAGCTACATCGCAGTGGTTTTCTTTAGGCAATGTACTTTTTTTTGTCTTATGTTTTTTTTTTTCTCTTGTGATAGCAATGGGCAATGGCATGTGCTGTACTAACAGCCAGGGGTCTGAGAGGAAAACAGAGCTGAGTGCAGTTACCTTGACCCTTCCCCGCTGCAGAGGTACAGCCTGCAGCACGTGCAGACACCCGCGCTCTCTCTGACTCCTACTTCTTACAGCTGAAACACCGCAGACCCTGTGTAGCCCCCTCTGACCATCCCTGCCTTCCGCTTACACCCAGCAAGCTGGTTCTGCCATTTATTAGTTTGAAGTGCCCAGGCTATAGTTGAGGGGCTTTAACAAAGCGAGTTCCTTATTTTGCAGGCTGCTGCTGAGGATCCCCCATTACAATTTCAACATCGTGGTGATGGACAAGCACGGAATGGACAAGGAGCGCTATCCTTTCCCAGCAACGCCAGCTGAGCTCTTTGCACTTATTGACAATTTTCCCTTGAGAAAAGAAGAGATGAAACTGCAAGCAGAAATTGGTCAGTCATGTCCCTAATTCAGGATTGCAGGGCTTGCAGTTGTCAGTGAATTTTTTTTAATCCACGTAATTCTCCCCTTGGTGCTACACAAAGCATGGCTTTTTTAATCACTGATGTACAGATTTTTTGTGTGTATTGTTAAGTCTGTCAGGCTGTGTAGCTGCTCTGCATAGACGGATGCATGATGCTTTTTTGTACTTACAGCCATCTTTAGATAAAAGTGTACGTAGGATTACTACCCAATGGAATTTCTTGTACAGAGAGTGAAGAACTGAGGCATGTTTCCAGGAGTTTATTTTGGATTTTTCATTCAGTGTAAAATTGGGGTTTCTTTCTTACTGTTTATAAGTCTTTTTATTAATAAAATATTGTTTTGCAAACAGATAGTTTTCTAAAATTCCTCTTGGAGGTAAAAGTTGATTGATTAACTCAAAAGTTGGATCAAAATATGTCTCTGCAAACCATTCTGACAGAGACATTAGCCTCAGACTGAAAGTGTGCAAGAAACCCAGTCGTGTCTTTCAGTCTCACTAATAATATGGTCGATCACAGATACAAAGTATAAGCCGAAGGCAATGCAAGTACGTGTTTTCAGCAGCAGTGAGGAGAAAATAGATGATAGCAGAGTATGGAAGTCATTGCCAGAAGGAATACGATAAAGGAACAGTGATCAGTGTAGAAGATGGGCAGTAATTACTAAAGGCCACATACTGCAATGGCCAATAGAAAAATATGCTCTTACCCGATATGCTTCTGCTTCTGGCTTTTCATGTCCAAGGGACTTGGAGAAGCAGATTTCTTTCCCCTCTTCATCTTGGAGACAGACCAGACTGTTGATTTGATGGCAGGGAAACATTACCCCAGGGAAACTTCATCGAGGAGTTCTCATTTCCAAAGCTGTGAAAATACTTGTTTGCAAGTCATCACTTACAAATTAACAGAAAAGTTCTCTGCTTAATAAAAAGTGTTAGGAGGCAATCAAAAAAGAAAAGAGTTTTCTGTTGTTTTATTGTAGCCCACAGTCTTGCCAATCCACTGCAAAGAATATGCATCATTCATGAAGAATATAAGCATCAAAGGAGTGAAAAGTGTTAAAAGTTGAAAAGTTACAGCTTTGGATACCTGTGTATGGGATCTGATGCATAATTTGACATGCCTGAAAAGCAGCACTCCGGTGCCTGTGCTGCTCATTCTTGCCACTCAAGAGCACAGCCCTGTTTTTTCAGCCAAATGCTTGTTTGTCTTTGTAGATTGTTTAATTTTACACTTTGGTGTCAGCAGAGGAACAGTTTATCAGCATCCTTAAAGCAATCCTTACCAGAATTCAGTCTCTCACAGCCTCTGAAATTAGAAAATCTCTTCTAAAAAGGTTGCCCCTGCAAGTGAATTAATGAGGAAATGACCGTGAAGAGAGGGCAGTCAGCCCTGACACAAGCTAGCAAAAGCTAATTTGTGGACTGCAGCATGACAGCACCAAGGAGGGGGTGGATGGTGGGAAGGCTGTGTCTTCTGAGCCAGATGGTCTGCTGCCAGGAGCATTAGGAGACTGTTACTAAACACCCAGGAATAGGTGTGAAAGCAGGGCACGGCCCCGGAGGGGGGCTCCTGGCGGTGCTGATGCCAAAGGCAAAGAAGATCCGATACACCCTGTGCTCTGCAGGTGCTGGTGCCAGGTTTGCAAGGATGATCAACCAAAGGGCAGGGAAGCCCTGACTGAGCTTTCCGAGTATTGCTGTTAGGAATAAGATGCAATGGTGGGATCGGTGGCAAAAATCACAGAAATAGTATTTCTGTTCTGACCTGACCAAGCCATAAAGTAAGTCCTGGACCCACTACAAAGGAGGAAGGAGGATAAGAGCCAGCGTGCTGATGGACACAGCTGTACCCCAAGTTGCCTTTCCTCTGCTGCCTAACACCAACGGTTAAGAAAACTAGACATGGCTGGGCACACCAAATTGCTTCATGCCGTAAGCGTCGCACATGGAGCAGAGACAGCCTGAGGACACATCCGTACACATAACTGCTGTGGCCACAGTTCTCTGGCTCAGGTTCTTTGGCATGTGTATGCTTACAGCATCAATGCACAGGTGGGTTTTTTTCCCCCTCACTCTTCTCACTGAAAAAGCACATCAACTGATTTCCAATGATTTAAAATTTTTAAAAAAGAAATAATCTCTAATGGGTCTGATTTTTCCACTGTATTGCTGCAGTTCCAATCCGCTGCTGCTCTGTTTTGATTTGGGTCCAGAATCGGTGCATCCAGCCGTCTTTCATGGCTGGGTGAACAGGAGCGGGGCTTTATGAGTGCTACAATCAGGAAGGTGATTGCAATCACTAGGCTGTTACAGGAAATTGGATTAAGTGGAGGAAAGTGCATGAGTGATTGGATTACTAGTTATAGTTCTACACAGAACATCTATTAAAATCTTGTGATTAAGAAAAGCTGTTCTTGATTAGTAATAGGTTTCTGGCATTTTCTGTTGTACATTTTTGTGGTGAGGAAAGGAACAGTGAAAAACATTATGTGCCATCTCTGTTGTAGAGTCAAATCAGCCTGCTTGAATGATGCGCAGGGATGTGGCAGACTGGCCTTTTGGGAAGGAAGTGTTTGAAGAAGGGACTTCTTAGTATTTCTGGCTTTAGCCCAGCATTTATATATTCAAATAAACTCCAAATATTCAAATATATTCCAATAATTCATCCTGTGGACTTTTGGTCCCAGAAAAATAACACTGTGTAAACAAGGTGCAGTATCTACACTAGAGCATTTTTTTATTATTATTTTTAATGTTTAACAGAAAATTCAGCTCCCACAAAGTCATACAGGCTGGAGGCTTTGTTGTACTACCAACATGGCTCTTCTCACCATAGCTCTAATCCTACCACTGCTGTCAAAATGCAAATCCTGTTTAAAACATGAATTTTAGTTGGGAGAATTAAAGGCTGTTTCCAAGAAGCAAGACTTGCCCTGAGTCTTGTCCTTTCCACTAACACTTCCAGGCTATTCATTGCAAAAGATGTCACAGATCAGTGTGTGGACACAGCCACGGGCCGGAGATTCCTACATCAATCTGGAGATGCTTTTCAATTTTGAATATGAACCAAAAGACTTCAGTCATTTTAGACCAGAAAAGAATTCCTGTTTCTGTCATGCAACATCTTTTGCAAACAGAACTACTGGGATAAATTGTGGGAGGCAGCAATTTCTCATGAGCACAAAACAATTTTGTAAATGGCTTGGTTTTCCACAGATCCTACCCAAGAATCACCTAAGTTGATAAGAACAACCCCTGCCATCAGACACCTCCTCTACACCTGCAGAGGAGAGACAAAATTTGAAGTTGCACATCCCTATTCTTGAAGTTCAAACTGTCCCCTCTGGGACAGGGAGCCTTCTGTTTTGATGAACACACCAATGACCCTTACAGCTCTGCACTAAATGACTACAACGTGCAGCTTCATTACCGCTCAGCACTTACATAAGAGCATGAGTCAGACTGCCTAACACAATTAATGAAAATGCGGAGGCTAAAAAGTAACCTAAGTACATGTAAATACTCTTACAATCGCAACCCACTTTTTAAATCGAGGTGGTGAAATAACGGAGCTTAGGCTGTGCAATCTCAGCGCTTGATCACTTCCAGCCACTCACCTCGGTCTCTGTTAGTGCTGTACGTCCACAGAGAGGGAAAAGGAAGCGAGTGCTTCACACCATCAGATGATGACACAGCTCCTCTCGGCCATGTAGCTGCTGCCCATTTCTCTCTTCCCCCTCCATGGCTGGAGGGCGTTTTTATGGCAGCTCAGTAAAGGGAGGAGCGGGAAAGCGTTAGCAGAGGCTGGAAGGCAGAGAGCAGTAAGGCTGCCTGGGCTAGAGGAGCCAGTGAGGACACTTCCAAGCAGTGCTCCGGCTGCTGCGTGCTCTGTAAAACGCAAGGGAAACAGATGGGAAAGCCAGTGTCCTTGCAGAACGTGCTAGCGCATACCTAATTACCACCGTATCTCCCATTGCCACCCATGCACCCAGAAAGTAACCGTGACCTGCATTTCAGTAATTAGGTTGGCCCATACTTCAAATTCACAGGGAGAACTTGGCATCTCTCACTTCAACGAGAAGGGGAGCAGAGCCTGCAGTTCAGTTGTATGGAAGTTACAGAGGTGCCTTCCAGACCCCTGAGCAAAGGTACAAGGAGCAGAGGAATGGCAGCAGGACTCTTCCCCACCTGCAGCCGCCTTCCAGTTTATGGGTGTTTGACCTCCCACCCCCATAAAGGCCAGAACCAGTGTGGGGACAAGCTGGACAGGAGCAGCGTGATGGCAAAGGAGCCAGCTGCTTGTGTCCAAATCACACCTAGAGACCAGTGAACCCCACTGAGGTGGTCTCCCCTTAACCTGGGTTCTGGCACCCAACACATGGAGCCATACTTCCAGACTACTGCAAAGTGAGCAGAGGCGAGCCCAGGCTCAGAGCCCAGGAGCACCACTTGCCTTCCTAGCTTGTCTCAGATAGCCAGCAAGGGATGGAAAGATGCAAAAACCTGAAGAACTGGAGAACCAAAAGAAGATGGAAGAGAGCCCTCAGCTCTGAGAGGTAAGTTGAAGTGAACACAACTCAGCTGAAAGTACAAATTGAGTGATCAAATGTTTGGTCTTTTAAAAAAACTAAAAAAACAACAGGACTAGTAATTACAGAAAAGCTGCCTTTTGAACATACCTAAATTTTCGAGTGGGCAGGACCTTGAACTAGGGAAGTGGTAGGAGATTCGGAGACGGAGGGATCCGCTGAACATGCAGGATTAAGGCACATGTAAAATAATTCTCTAGGAAGGAGGAAGAGAACACCGCATTTCCCTTATTCTTAGAATTGCATGTTGAAAACAGGTTTAATGCCTATGAAATAAAAAAATAGCTTAAAAGCTTGGAAATAAAGACAAAGCAGAGAGAGACACTGTGTGTTGGGATTGCATGGCAAGGTTTTGGTATGGGGGGGGCTACAGGGGTGGCTTCTGTGAGAAGCTGCTAGAAGCTTCCCCTGTGTCTGATAGAGCCAATGCCAGCCGGCTCCAAGACGGACCTGCCGCTGGCCAAGGCCGAGCCCATCAGCGCCTCTGTGATGGCATATTTAAGAAGGGAGAAAAAAAAAGAACAGTTAGGGAGAGCTTTTGCCGGAGAGAGGAGTGAGAAGATGTAAGAAACTCTGCAGACCCCAAGGTCAGTGCAGAAGGANGATGAGAGGAGTCCTCCCCCTGAGGATGAAGAAGCAGCAGAAACAACGTGTGATGAACTGACTGTAACCCCCATTCCCCGTCCCCGTGTGCTGCTGCAGGGGAGGAGGTTTGAAGCCAGGAGTGAAGTTGAGCCTGGGAAGATGGGAGGGGTGGGGGGAGATGTTTTAAGATTTGATTTTATTTCTCATTCCTCTACTCTGTTCTGTTTGGGAATACATTAGATGAATTTCCTCTCTAAGTTCAGTCTGTGTTGCTCGTGACAATAATGAGTGATCTCTCCCTGTCCTTATCTCGACCCACAAAGCTTCTCGTTACAGTTTTTCTCCCCTGTCTGGTGAACGAGGGGAGTGATAGAGCGGCTCTGGTGGGCACCTGGCCCCAGCCGGGGTCAACCCACCACACCCTTGCAATGGAGTCCCACCTCTGAAGACATGCCAGGCCTCTTGCATTATTCATTACATGTAAGTGAAGTAATGTCTTTACCACAATGAGAAAATATGGGATATTCCTGAAAGACATGCTTCTAAGTTTGCTACAACGCATTTTAGGAGAGACAAAGACACAGCAACATGTTTCACTATTTTAATTTTAAAAGATAGAACAGTAATCTTGACAACAGCTGCAAATGTACTACCAGCCACCTTTGTCCACAAAACTGAATGTACAGTGCACAGTACAAAAATGTTCTGGGCAGGAAACACTTTGTTTTCTCTAAATCTGGGCAGAACTTAACATACTGCAATGCCAGTTACTGCTACTACTCTTCACGTCCAGCAGAATAATTAAACAAATAGCGAGCAACAGATTTTAAGCAGAACAAAGGCGGAACGAGAGATACATGACATTCTCTATTTGCTGCAACAAATGAGTACGCTTGGCTTTAGGCAAACCTCAACAATTAGAACTATCCTCGCAAACATACACTGAGCTGCCGGAAGCAGTAGCACACAGTCATATAGGTGTTATTGCCACAAAGCAAAATTGTTGAACTAATCTAAATAAAGGGCCAAGAGGCAGCAATGGTGAGTTTCAAAAGCAACCTAAAAAAAATACCTAAAAAGCAAGTTGAGATTCACTTTCCAGTGGCAGTGTCAATATACACGGTATACTTAACACTGTATTTTACCACTTATCAAACACTATTTGCAAACATGAAATCACCAAGCAGGAAATTCATGGGACACAGTGGTAAGGTTCTGCTAGCGTGCTTCTCAGCATCTCCTGCTGAGTTATGGTAAAAGATATCACTGCAAATAAAAGTCTGCATTCTGTTTTGGAATTCATCACACGTTCTACCACCATTTCCCTAGGGTTCTCAAATGTTAACATTTCTGTGTGTAAAAATAAATAAATAAAAATAATTTTTTAAAAAATAATAAAAAAAAAAGAGTTTGCATGGACCAGCTCTTAAGAGATGGTTATTTCTGTCACCGTTGCACAGCGCTGAAAATCAATACTGTATGTTAGGGAAGTAAAATTTCAGTTTTTACCTCATATGGATGAAAATAAGGGGGACAATCACTCAGCTGCTGCATGCTGCCTCCTTCCAGATACTGGAGATTAATGTTCAGGTAGAACATTCCGGTGAGGGTTGCTGAACCAAGGGGAGGAATGAAGGGAAGAGAGACCCTTGCAAAGATTCAGGTACAACCCTTACTATCTTGTGTGAATCCCAAAACTAGACAGCTGTGGAAATAGGACTCTGACTTCTTTTTTCGAAGGTGTAGGAGATCCAAGCAGCCTTTCCCTTCATTGACTCAACAGAGCAAACCACAAATTTTACATGCCTGAAGCTGGGCCATGTGCATAACCCTCAAGAAGCCAAAATTATGCCAGTCTAAATGCAACTCTTTTGTTACCTCTCCTTACCAATTAGCACCACGGGATGCTCAATGCCTGCTCTGCGGTTAGAGTTTAGTTGATATTTTGCAGAATACAACTTAGAATAATTGCACTTGGCAGGCCCTAACCAGGCAGAAAAAGTAAAAAATTAATTCATAAAAATGCTTCTTTCATGCTCCCTTAGCATAATTTGCATTGGAAGAGGCACAGAAGAATAAGCTTCCAGTCTAACGCACCATGGTCAATACATACTCACCACCCCAATCACCACCTTCTCTCTTAAGCCATGCTAAAGCATCCAGCGGGGGGAGAAAGATCAAAATGCATCTAAAAGGCATCTAAAAGGAAGGCAATGGTACTTGGATTAGCGCAGGAAGATGGCAACAGTGTCCCTCAGAGTCTTTGCAGCTTTCCTCCCACCCTCACTCAAACATAACACAATGGAGATGGAGGTAATGGGGGAGCCATTTCAAACCTATTTTAGCCTCCTTTTGGCATCTAACATGCAAGCAAGAGCATCAGTTAGAAGCCTGAAGTCCCCACAAAGCTGATAAACTGAGCAGAGAAGCTTCTGGAGAGCAGGGCTGGGTACCAAACCCTGGGTACCAAGCCAGGGCTTGGAGAGCCCTCAGCATCGGCTCTTTTTGATGGAGACTGGCAACAACCACACTGTCCAAAGATGCATTTGCTTGATGTTTTACAGCAGAAGTTGCACTTTTATTCTGCTTTAATGGGTCAAACCCTCCAAATTTAACTGCAAGTGGGAAAGGATGGTGATGAAAGCCCTGTAGTTACCTCGCTAGAAAAATATGTATCAGAGTAAAACGCGTTGTGTAACACATTTTCAAAAACCACTGTAAAGAAGATTTCTTCTCCACTGACGCATCTTCAGTTATTCAAGTCTGTGTGGAAAAATACTTTAGAAACATCAGCTCTGCCATGTCTATTTACTTAGGGTAGGAGTTTATGAATCAGTGTTAAAATTGTGGCTATTTTCTCCTCAAAATTAACCTTGAATAAACCATTCATGCACCTTCAATACCATAAACATACATACAAAAGGAAGGCTTAAGCCTAATTCATGGCTTTCTGTCTTTTTGTTCAGCCTGATAACACACAGTACGTGATGACGCACAATTATAGGCAATTAATTCAAATATCTGGGAAACAAGAAATCACATCTGCAGTTAATCATCTTGTGCTTTTTTGCAAACCACAAATCATTTTTGTAAAGGAAGAGAACAAAGATATGAGAGATATAATTAAATATGACATTTTCCACAAATCAAACGCTTCCTACAAATGTGCCGATAACATCATAGAACAGCAAAGCTTTCCAAATTGCTCTAGTGTTTATATGATGCTCATCATCTCTCCGAGGCTCATTTGACGCTGAGTGCGATACTTATTATACGCTACCATAATGCAGAATTGCAACTGCTAACCCAGGAGGTACTTTCACTGTACTACTCCAAATCCCATGAAGGGCAAACACCACCGCCTTGGCCGAAATTACTTCCCAGGTGAAATTGTTCCTCTCACATGCTGAACTGCACTTGACACCTACAGTCTATTCATAGCCCGGTCTACAGTTTCAGATGCAGGCTCACAGTGAAAATTTGGGCCTTTGGAAGGAAAAGGCAGAACCTAAAGCTCACGTACAAGCTGGGTGACGCTTCCCAGATAAGTCCATTTATCACAAACTCTGCCATAGGACCAAAATGAAGTAATAAAGCACAGATATCTTCCTTTCAAAGCAAGACTTGATTCAGCTAAAATGTTCATGCCTAGAAGGTTAGAAAATACCATTCCAAGATTAGACATACTCTTGTACTCCATGTAAAAGTAAGTTTTGTTCAGTTCAAAATTATTTTTAGGTTTTCACTTTGGCAAGAGAAAAAGGTGTCCATTTTGAGGTCCAGCTTGGAGGATTTTTTGTGTTATTGTTATTTTTCCCATTTTCACCATCAAAATGAAACAAAACCAAACCATCCGACTGCCAAAGGTTTACAACTCTAGATGGAATTTTACCCTGAAGATTCATTTCCTTTATCTTTTTGAATCAACTTCCAGTAAGCAAAAAATCAAGCTTGTACTCCATGTCAATATAATATTATTATTCCCAAAATAAAGGAAGGTTCACAGTACAAACAGCCAAGACAGATCAGACCAATTCTGTTAGAGAGAGAGGTGCCAAAAGTTAGGCTTGATTTCAAGTTTGGGGGATGCTGATATTAAAAAAAAAAAATCAAAATCTAATACTTAAAGAAAGACTATCATGACAAGAAAAAGGTCATAAAAAGTACATGCTTGATATTTGTGCTGTAGTTTATCAGCTCACAGCATCTGCAGCATCAAATGGAAAGTCAGCTAAAACTAGACTAGACTTGCTTCACTGCCCAATTTGAGCAGGACTTCAGAAGAAAATGAAGAATAATGAAGGAAAAGGAAGTCAATTTTCTTGAGCAACTACTGACTTTTTGTTCCCAGACTGAGATTCTCTAAGGGAATTTTATTTTCAAAGATTACTCAGTAATTTCTGAAAATTGTGGGTCTCAAACTGGGCAAGTTGTACCTCCAATGACTGTTTGAAGTTATATCAGAATTTTAATAGAAAATATTCATAATGAAGCAAATTGTTTTATTAAAACCAAGATACTATTTTTAATAAAAATAGATAATTTTTAATCTAATATTAGGATTTTAAAAGACTGCTTGTAAACTTCCTCACAGTTTCAAGCCACTCAGATCAAAAACAGTATAAAATATTTTTTAAAAGAAAAAAAGGAATGGACATTAAATTTTAAAGTTTTGGATTCAGCTCTAAATACAGTAGGACAGCGGGACAGCTACAGATGTCAAGACTTCCAGTTTTAGTAACTTAGCTATCAGTTCGTATTCTGTTGTTCAATCTAGATTTCTTGCAATTTCTGGATTGTGAAGAATAGTATTAGTATCTCTCAAACAAGTTAGATTTTATGGTCTTTATTCTTCACACAAATCTTTGAATACGGATGTTTTGATCTATAGAGAATGATACATTCTTTGAAAGTTTGGTTTTTTTCAGTAATTTATGTATGGATTATGTTTCCATATATTTCAATTTGTTTCCTTAGTACTAATGCTACATTGCTTCCAGAAACAAAACATATGGAGAAAAAAATAAAAAAGGTAAGAATAGCTATAGGCAAATTTACCAGTTCAAATAGGAAGCTGTGTTCCAGTTCTGGAAAATTCAGAAGAAATGTTGTTCACTCAGTTTCCTGATCTTCCTTTGTCTTATACCCTGAGCAATCACAAGCCATACAATTATATTATTATCCGATCTTGCAAGCAGACGTGCTGTCCTTGAAAAAAGACTATAATCCTACCTCACTATGGTAGGAGTAGCCCACATATGGCCTGCCTATGTCCCCAAAGGATGAGGGATCTAAGTAGGTGTAAAATCACTTTAGGAAACCAAATGGCAAAATTACTGTTGAACAATTGTCATGGTTAATAAGAGTAATGATTGAATCGGCCAAAACCCACTCTTATCATTCAATCCACTGTTAACTCACAGGGGGATGTTCAAGAGAAAAAAGCCCTCCTATGGTTAATAGTAAATGTGCGTGGGCATGCCTGAACAGGATCCCAGCCCATTCAGAGAAAATTCCATAGCTGTGCAAATCATTCTGGCATGTGCTTTAATCACATCACTTTACTACACGATCTGTTGAATCAAGGTCTTGGCTAACTATGTCCAAACCCATTATGCATCTCATCTCAGCGCTGTATCAGGTGGGGACAGGCATATGAACATATTCAACATATTCTGTCTGTTCAATGACATCAGAAGATCTTGGCTAGAGCTGTCAACTGAATGAAAAACACAGTAATATCAGGTAGTTCTGGAAACCGGGCATTTGTTACTATTTATTTTCATTAGAAGCTCTTTGCTTATGTTGAACCAAGTCTGCTTTTCATACAGTGCATTAAAATACCCCAGAGAAAGCCAGAAGGCCAGCACTGAACACCAGCTCACCTGCTGCCTACTTCTAGTGTGCAACACAGTGCATTGGCCTTTCTTGGTGGGCGGCTTGGTCCCAAGCCTACCGTCCTGCACATTGCACAGCCCAACAAGCACACATGACAAAGAAATGCTGTTTGTGATCCTTCATAACATTATGGCTTCTTATCTTTCAAATACCAAAGCACAGACTCACTGTGAATCTGCTTGTACTGTAATCACTGCTGTCTTCTAGGCCATCTTTGACCCAGAAGGAGATATGTAAACCAGGCATTACTTCCTAAATGACTAACTAGAGAATTTGCTCACTCCATGCTCCCTCACAGGCAGAGGTGTCCGTCAGCTGCGCACCAGTCACCAGAAGGAACAGAGAAGGTCCTGTACAAGGTCAAATTCTCACTGGCTTCAGGAGAAACATAATCCATGCAGGAAGCCTGGGTTAAAAACATGTGTGTGAAAGTGCAGAATGCATTAAAATCTCACTCGGAGCCTTAATATCCAAGGCAAAGAGGACAACCCTTCCCCACTTTCAAATGGGCAAAGTGTCAAGAGCCTGAACACCACTGAGGCCACGAGTACCTGTGGTAGCCCTCAGTAGTTAAAGTCTTTCAGAGTCTGCGTTTTCCCATGCTGGATCTCAGCATTAATATCCCCTCCACAGGAGCTCCTGGACTGTCAATCATCTTCTGCCAGAGGTGCTGCTCTTCCCCTTGAGAGTCCATCCAGTCAACCTCCTTGCCATTACTTACACCTGGCAATTATAAGAACATGAGGCATTTTGCCATATTAGTAAGCAGTTACTTAATATCCTTGCTCATTTTCTCCAACAGTGCATAAGAAAGATGACAAGCACTTTACACCTGTACAGGGAGTTGTACTGAAAACAGGCAGCTCCTGGAGAGCACCAGTTTGTCATTAAACTCCTTTGTGGCACGTGGACAGAGGCATATAAACCTCTTTAGTCTGCACCACAAGTAACCTTCTCCTAACAGCAGAGGAATGGATTCACACCTCTTCCAGATCACACCATCGTCAGCAGAAAGGCTGCTGCTGGACAAAAGTACTCTCCTCCTCCTCCCTGGGATGCTAAGAAATGCTTGCAAGGTATTCCCAGTTCTTCTAGACTGTGCAAAAGTACAACTGGGCACCAAATTTTTGTGTCTTGCTCAGTGGAGGAAATAACTACAGATTACATGTTGCTTTCTACCCTTTTTCAATTTCCCCAAGTTCCCATATACTTTCCATACACTCACTAACATTTCTGTCCTTCATATACATGAATCACATGGGGTGAGGAAGGAGAGCAGAATAAGAAAAGCAATCATGAGTCAGATGGGACCTTACCATTTCCAGTGCTCAAACGGACACCTCCCAAAAAAATATTACTGGAGAGTGACTCCTTGTCCCACACAGTCAATTCTAGGCAGACGTTACGTATATCCCTTGAACTCAAGCCACTGAAAGCAAAGGTATGATTCCACTGTGGGTTCACACTCTTCTTTATTATGGGAGTTTTGTGTTTTGTAGCTTTGCTGTCATCTGGGAGCAGGTATCTGGGAGATACAGAAAAGGAAAATTGAATATGTAGATGGGTTGTCACATAATATTCACAAAGAATTACAATCATGTAGAGGCTTAAATGGGATCAAGACCCCTTCTCCCCACTGTTATTAAATTAAGCATGTACCTGAAGCATATATTTTGCATTTGTGCTGTTTGTTATAGTTACGATATCAGTTATCACCAGCAGAGATTGGCCTTAGGTCTCCTTGCCCCAATTCTTGGGTCGTAACCACAAACTTTGTATTGCAGTGAGGCTAAATATAGACAGATGATAAAAAACATTGGCTAGAAGAGGCCCTCTGGAGTCACCTCATCCAGCGTCCCTCTCAAAGCAGGGCAGAAAGAAATGGAAATGACTGATCACAGAATCACACAGAATGGCAGGGGTTGGAAGGAACCTCTGGAGATCATCTAGTCCAACCCCCCTGCTAGAGCAGGATCACCTAGAGCAGGTTGCACAGGATCACGTCCAGGTGGGTTTTGAATCTCTCCAGAGAAGGAGACTCCACAACCTCTCTGGGCAGCCTGTTCCAGTGTTCACCCTCAGAGTGAAGAAGTCTTTTCCCATGTTCACATGGAACTTCCTGTGTTCCAGTTTGTGCCTGTTGCCCCTTGTCCTGTCGCTGGGCACCATTGAGAAGAGTCTGGCCCCATCCTCTAGACGTCCACCCTTTAGAGGATAGGAACCTTCCTGATACGGAAGGAACTTCAGCAGGTTAGCATCATTAATTTGAGTTGCTGAAAGCCCTAGTGAGTGCAGAAACACAAATGCTGTAAAGTCTGACAAGCTCTTCATGTTTTACTTTTAGCAGAGAATTCCTTTAGTGAAACAAAATAACTTAATACTCCAGTTGAAAATCAGAGGTCTGTACAAATTTTCCTAGTCTGTACCTTCACCTCCTTCAGCAAAGCTAACAGAATAACTATGTGGTTGCATATAAAAACTAAAGGTCCAGACACGCAAACAAATTATATCACCAGACCCCAATCAGGATTACTGTGCAGACTTTTACTTGACAATAAACACGAGCTAGTTTACTGCAGTGGGCTAACTGCGGGCTAATCTATGTCAAATTGCCTCAAGATAACAGTGCAGGTTAGATCACTGCAGCACCTCAACAGGTTCGTGGCAACTTGACTATGCATTTGGCCATGACACATGACAGACCAACAGCCCAAGGAAAACAGATGCCCATTCCACTGTACTGAACAATCCATGTCAGCAACAGCAGACACCACTAACTAAAGATAGTCCGGAGAATTATTGGCCACACATTGCTACTGCTAATGTAAAAAGGCTTTGACAACATTTTCTCTCTGAAGTCTGTTGTGAGCTCCAGGTGGGAACAAGTCGTAGTGGGATGAGACAGTCTACTTGCAGTGAAAGGAAATGCCTTCACATGTATCAGGAAAAGAGAGATGGCATGGGAGAACAAATACATAGTAAGAACAGCTCAAGCTTTTTCTGCATGAAGTGTATGAGCTTAGTGGTAGTTTGAAACACACTACGAGACCAAGATAAATTCTCAGCTCCACCAAGCAACTAAAGCCAAGATATTTTCTATGGTCTCCATTTAGTAACAAAACTCAAACCATTTACTAATGAACTACAGCATATCTAAAAATCAGCAATTCTGAAAGCTAGCATTGAGAGCATTGAGAGCAAAACCTGACAAAGAAAAATGTTTTAAGCTATCTATTATTTCCTAAATGTAACATTTCTAACGCATAACCTACATTTAAGAAAAATCAAATATAATGAGTCACGCAGGATTATGTTAATTGTATTCAAACAAAACTATATCCTACATGTAGCATTTTCTGTATAGTTTGGATTTTGACTGTCCAACACAAAATGCTGCTTATCTAATAAAAAGGTGAACATATGTCACACTATGTATATTTTTATGTACCCACATGCATACAGGCATATAAGTGACACAGATCCTAATTTTTTCAAAATTATGCATCTTTAAAATCAAACCTGAAAGCCATCAGAGCAGAATTTTTAAACATCTTCTGTCAAAGAATATTAAATGTTAACAACAAGACACAATTAGAGTTAAGACACTACATTTGAAGTCAGTGATAGACTTCCTGGGAGCGCTCAGGATTTAAATGTGCTCCTTGAGACTGTACTACATGCCAAAGAGCTTTCCCAATTAAGCTCTAGAAAAAAAAAACGAAACTATTTATATTATAGGAGACAAATCTTTTCTCATTTAGCATATTTACTTGAATCAAACCAGAATTTCCTCACACACACAATGAATTTTCTCTTTCTGCACATTTGAGGTGACAACCATTAGAAAGAATCTCAGCTTGATGAAGCATGCCAGCTTTTATAGGTGCTATTTGCAGTTTTACAAGGAATCCAAACAGACTTGTATCTTCCTGAAAACAAGTTTCTTATTCAGGATGTAGTCTGGCTATTCCTTTTAGTAAAAAATACGTACTGTTTCAATTTCCTGAAAATGTAAATGTCACCATCAGATCAGGTATCATCTCCAGTGTGAAAGCCCTAATTTACAATTTCTTGCCTCCAGGAGTGATGAATATTCACCTACTTCTCTCTGCTGACTCAGTGGAAGTGTTTTCTTTTACCAAATGTTATATTCTATAACAGCATGCACATTAGAACACTGGATACTTACTTATGAATGGTTCGGTTTCTTGACTGAGTGGTATTTAAATACAATTGTATTTAACCATTGGGACAACTTATACCTCTCTGCCCTTATTCCACAGCATCCGTCTCTTCAGCATACCATTTCAAGGTGCCAGTTGCTTTGCAGGACCGACACTCCATACACACATACACAGATATATTGGGAAAAAAATGTCTCAGCCAAAATATGATTCAGTGCAGCCATTAAAAAAATGGAGAGGAAAAAAAACCACAGACCCTTTCACAAAAGTGTCAGATGTGCCTCCTGATTTCACTGCTGTTAAATTCTTTGCTTCTTTGATGAGGACTTCTAATATACCTCCAGATGGCATGTGAGAGTCTCCCTTCTTTCCTTTTTTAAAGCTCTTCTTTCCTATACATAGAACAGAGTTGCAACAACATAATCAAAAATGATATATACACTGCAAGACTGATTTGGAAATGTAAATTGTCTTGGCTAGATTTTTTTTTTAATCGCTTACTTCAAGGGGATTAAAGTATTCATTATGAGGAGATTCTGATTCTGTGTAGGTAGAAAAACTAATAAGGCAGGGGCAGAAAAATCACTCCATATATGATAAAGAACTTGAGCATGTAACTAGTTAGTCCTCTCTGGACTCTGGCCCTGTCCAAGACCTGTCCCAGTACGAGTATTTGTGACTTACTATGCTGAACACAAAGAACTGCGTGTCCTGTAAATCCTACCCTCTTTTCAGAATCCACTTCCACCACTGAGGTTAAGGCAGCCCTACTCCACAAGCAAGGTATAAAACCTCTGTCCCAAAGCTTAAAATGCAGAAATACACTGAATGTATTCCACGTGTGAGGACACATTTCTCCTCAGAGACCATGACCTCCTCAGAGACCCAGTGCTCACTGGCACACTACTGGTGCTCACTGGCACACTACTGCTTTTCAACAGCGGCACGAGGACACACGCACTTGCTGCTGCTGCAGATTCTAGGAGGCTTATCAGCAGGGATCGTACACACTGATTTGGGCTGAAAACATCAGAAAAAAAGATCAGGAGAGATGTTAAAATGTTCTAATTTTAAAAAATGCAGATAGTGTGTATCTGGACTTTTCAGACAACAGTTAGCTTGTAAGAGAGAAAACCTTGGAATTACTGCTAGTAGAGGGAATGTCATCTGTCAGAAAAAAAGAAAGAAAAAGGAGAAGAAAGAAGTCTCATATCTATCAAATTCTAGTGCTAACAAGCAATGCTGTCACTAAGACAGTGATATAGCTGTGTCTGCTATATTCATGTGCACTCAGGTGCTACCCAGTGATCGCTTTCACTTCAGATGACTGCTGTTCCTCAGGCTACTATAATGCAAAGTTAGTAACTATTTTCCCCTGTTCATTGCTGATGAATATAATGGCTTACCCTAAATAATTCAAATAATATTTTACAGGAGTGAATTAAAGCAGTAAAATTGATCAGAAGTAAAGCAATGTGAAAAAAGAGTGTAAATGAGGAGATAGGTAAGCTTAAGGACAATTAAGCACAAAGAACTAAGTTAAATCTATTATTTTGACCACCTATACACTGTGCACAACTAGCTGAACAAAGAACCCACAGACTATGATGTAGACATTTATTTCTATGTGGCTGCCCTCAATCACGTTATCTAATGTCTGAATTTCTTTTTAATTAGGTCACAGCCAGGCACCAACACTTGACTGCACATGCCTCTTCCCTTCTCTCTCCTTAAGTGCAATGTAAGAGAAGAGGACAGAGCCGGAGCACATACTCACTGCTCAAAATTTCCACAGGTAAAGACAACTAGCATATTTAAGTTTGATTTCAACCTTCACTAATACCGTTACTTCACCCTAGGTGAGGATTTTTAATACTCAGAGGGATGTTATCATATGCTGCCATTCATGTTTGTTTTACCTTGAAACTGCCCTAGAGGAAGCATCAGGTTTCTGTCTGGGGGAATGTAACGTAAAACAACTGTCAGTTCTCCTTTATACTGAAGCCCGACATCTGTCGCAATCTCCACCTGTAAAGAAAGAAAGAAACAAATCAGAAATCCAGCTAAGGTTAATCATTCGCCTTCTCCTTTTGATTTTAATTTTGTTGTACCAATACAGCGTTCGAAACATATCAAGACATACCAGCCCACTTTCAGATAATTAGACATTCCAGATTGAATGGGATCACATTTTAGAAAACGTTATGAGCTAGGGAATGCAAGCTCTCAGAAGAATAAAGCCACCCGGCATTAGACACTGTTCAGTGAACATACAGAGGAGAGAGATACCTAGCACGAGTAAGTGAAGCAAACAAACAGAAAAAAACCTCAGACTTATTTCTGGACACATAAAATGTAGCCAGTTTAAGCTGACGTTCAGCCCTTATTTCCCCCAATCAGGATTTTAAACTGTAATTGGTTCCATGTATTTTAGCGGAGTCATTCCTGAGTCACTCTTGGAATAGAGCTGTGGGGAACGAAGGCGAGGGAAGAGAGCAGAGTGCAGCTCTGAAATAGAAAAACTTCTTGAAAACTGTTATTCCCCGTGTCCTTTTTCCTCTTCTACACAGCTCCTATTTCTGCATCTTTTTGTTTGATAAATGTTTGAATCTTGCCCAGAAAGACTGTGCTCTTCAGAGTATCCTTGTTAACAGAACATTAGGCTTTCACTGATCTATGCTGAACTTCCATTCGCATTGTAAGTAGTTGGAAACTACTTTTTAAGAACAATAAAGGCAATGCAGAGAGAACGTGTTATTATGACAGTTCAAACTGACCTCTATGGAAATACAGTGCAGTGAAAAAGGAAGTCCTGTACATTTACATAGACATCGGGTCTATGAAAATCTCAGGCATACGCCAACCTTGCTCAATGATGTCCACTAATGGAGGTGGGACTACTCAGATGCTCACATTTCTGTACGTGCCTCACTGCTTAGGTTTGGGCAAAAATAAGCAAATCTTCCTGAGCTCTTAATGGGGACAAAGCACATGTATAGAGAGAGGAGCCCCGAGCGCTGTGAGATGCACACCAAGGCACCACACAAGCCTATAAAGCACGGCTTACAGACGAATGTCTCATCTGTGACAGTATTCCTCTGAGATGCATGTGCAAGATCAGCTTGTTTCCTGACTCCCCACGAAGGTCAAAATTATATTATCAAGAGAAAACAGAATCAAAAATTCCCCACCAGAAATACATACGGTGATACACACAGAGTCAGCACTGCCTTCCTATCACAGACTCCAGGCTAAGGCACTAGCCGTGTTTAGCGGGGCTAAGTCTGTACGCAAGGAGGGGACAAGGGAGCAAAGCAATTTTAGGGGTAACAACATGGCCCTTTTGCGACTGTGAAGGACTTTTACAGCAACACAGGCATTCCCGCGCTGACTCTGAGAAAAACAGTCCTGTCTCCACCAGTGTCTGATGCCAGTTGCTACAACAGAGGACAAAAGAAAACCCGTAGTAAATGGCTGTGGAATAATTTGCACATCTAAATCTTGCCAGTCAGGCAGCTCACTTATGGTCTAAACCATGCAAGTTTAGGATCAAGTTTCCCATGAAGGCAGCAAGGATTATTTTTTTCTGTTCTACTGGTGGGCAAGTGATGGTAGAAGTGCTTACGTCAGGAACAATTTGTCAACCTTCCCCCCCAAACCCACATGTAACATGGCTCTAGACGCTGCCCCCTCTTTAACCACAGAAGTATTTTCTCTTCTTCTTCTGACTTAACCACACTCCTCTTGAAACCAGATATTCAATGCTCACAGAAGAAACAGGTCTTAAGGTCTTTTCACAAAAGCAGCTAAATGATTCATGATAGATCAAATAAAGCACTGTAATAAAACCCGTGAAACGTTTCCCTGCCATTCCTGTCTCTATCAGGCAGTTCATATGGGAGAACAGCATGTAATTTGCGGGTGTATTAACCTGTGCTTTTTTAAAAATTCAAAATGCAATAATTTATATTTCAAAAAATATTATCTTTGCTGATCAAAAACCTTAGCAGTGTTTTAAGTTTAGAAACATTATTTATAACAACTTAAGAGGCAGACAAGACCAATTCTGTGTTTGCTTTCTTTGGTAAAAAAGAACTCATTTAAAAATCCTTTTGATGGGTTTGGAAATAATCAGACAACACCTTCCAGCTGGAATAGCTAAAATGCTTAGTGCCTCATTACTTCCTGAGTAGGAAAGCTTCACAACTGTGTTTTTTCTTTTCTCTTTTTTTTTTTTTTTTTCTGTTAGGATTAAAAGAAACCACCCCAACACACACAAATGCCGCAAGAGTGAAATGAGATGACAAAGACACAACTGCACATAAGAAGCTCAATTTCAGACCAAGACTGCATACAAACTGCAAGCAAAACCCATACTAGATGTGTACTTTACTGTTGTAGACTGGTGGGTACTAAATAAGAGCAACAGCTGACACCAGCCAGGGCTATGACAGAGATGTAGTAGAGATTTCTTCTACTTCAAGAACAGACCCAACAAAAGGAACTTAAATGAAGCAAGCTTGTAAGGAGGGTGGTTAAGTATAACCCTGGCCTGGACACAGTGCTGACTGAAACATGTTTGCCATCGTTAGCCACTTTCTCTTCCTGATGTTGCCTTGTCTGGACCACGAAAGAAAAGCTGGTGGTCGCCCTTACTAACAAAGCTGAACTAGGAAACTGGGAACGATCTTCCTTGCCACTTACAAAGTGTGAGGTGTGTGAGCGTTCAAAGAGACCAATTTCCTTATGTATCTGCTGGCAAATTATTTACTAAAATACAAATTTGTGACAGTTTAGATGTAAGCCTCACAAGGGGCTATACCTGGAAATTAATTGCACAGCAACCAGATCCACCTCCCACCTGAGACAAAGGCACAAATCAAACACACCCTCCCAAAACCCCAAATGTAAGGCTATTTCCTTAAATATAATAACACAGAGCAAACAAGTCATCTGAGTCAATCTCCACATCACTTGCAGCACAACCTTGGATTTTTCCGCAACAAGAAAAATACACTTTCTGGCATTCCTGGGGATGCTGGCTGCTGCAGGACCAAGCAAGGCAGAAGCCCTTAATCCTCTAGCTTACAATAGCTCTTTGAATCTCTTCCAAAAATAAACACCTTTGCCAAAGCAAGGGGTGCCCTAGGGACAGACTTCATCCTATCCTTAGCTAAGTACAATGCAAGTCCTGTTTCACAGACAAATTGATTTGCCTGCTGAGAAGCCTTATCTTGTTCCTTCCTAGTGAATAAGGTGAATAAGGGATTAAGAAGTCATTTTGTCACAGCTGAAAGGCACAAAGCACTTTGAACTGAAACAGGAAAAGTTCTATTTTATTAATAAACTGTTAAGAGTTGGGTAGGGGGGAGTGGTAGAAAAGTCCTTTGGCTTATATGCTATTTTTTAAAAATAATTTATTTACTAGGTCATATCTCCACTGCAGTTTATTACAAGATGAACTTATAGTTTATTTAAAAGGTATTTTTATTGTTGGTTTTTACATAGCAAATCATGCGTAAAGTTTTCATGAAGACTTTAAAATCAGTATGTTTTGATTGAATAAAGAACAAAGATATTATTTTTATTGCCATATTAGACACTCATCGAGTCCCATTTTATAAACACATTCCAAAGGAAAACTAATTAGGCCTTGCTAAATTTGCTTTGCAGCACTTTCACCAGCCCCTGGAAACCCTTACCTTGGGCTGGAGCACAAACCACTCGTCGCCCTGATTTTCGAAGTTCCAGGAATCGAATGGAATTTCCACCTCCCCAAGAAAGCTGTTGCGTCCAAATCTGTCATAGTGCCAGACAGAAAGCTGCAGGGTCCTGGTTTCTAGCTGTGTGTGACTGATGACATACTACCCACAGAAAAAGAGAAAAAGAAACGCTCAGAATAAGCAGAAATAATAGTTTCCACAGAGCCTTTTATAGCTCTAGCTCAATTTCATGAAGCCCACAGCAGCTAACAAAGAAAGTATGAAAGAGAGGTTTGTTTTCTTGCAAACAAGTTTGATCAAGCCAGAAAGCTCATGGTGTTAATGTCAAATCTCTTCTCTTTGCAGTATGCATCCAACAGTAATTAATGTTACCATCATGACTGTGTTTTTTCGGTATTATTTACTGGGTATCTATGACTATAAAGTAAATTATGATGCTTAAAATTCTGATCCTGTTAGTTCCTTATAAGTTTATGTAAAGGAAGCAGATCAACATCAAAGTTTAGTTTGTAAGAAGAAACCCCACTGGTTCTTTCATCCCTGAAGAGAGTCTGCTGTACACTGCTTTCTAGAAAGTGTTCTCTCCTTTTCAATTGTATCTTTGTAACTTATGAAAAATTTTTCTGCAAACAAGTAAAACTGCATCTGCAAAGCATGCACCAAGCCTATCAGTCTTAGTAACCACTGTTGCTTTTGAAAGCTATTAAAAAACTCCTCTGAAGAAACATCACATTTTAGCAAATACACAGAAAATTATAAACATCTGGAATTCTAGCTCTGCACACTCTGCTTTTAGCAAAAGGCCCATTAATTCCCTGAAATTCTCCCTTCTCCTAGTGTTAGCTGAAGAGACCCAGATGTCTTCTTTTTTGCATCAGGACCAACGTCTGGACACAGACACATATTCTCCAAAAGCTGAAACAGCCCAGTCAGCTGGCGAGCCTCACAAGTAGGCTATTCATGTATAGATATGTCTACAATGCTTAATCCTAGATGCCAACAGTTCCATTGTGAGAGAGATCATGTTTAGCAACAATGGAATAAAATTCAAAGAGGGAAGCTACAGACAGATTTGTTCTTGCTTACATACCCACAATTCAAGTCATCCCTCTTTGTTACAATTTGCATTTTTAGCAAGTTGCTACGTCCTATCCTCACTGAGTTCCCTACTAGTAAACATGTTTAGAGCTATGTTCCTTGCTAAATAGAGTATAAGACCTTCCCCCCCCCCCC